>QLPD01008607.1:0-18054 GCA_003314085.1 Hymenopellis raphanipes
GAAAGTGAAGCCACTAACAGCCATCTAGGGACCCACTACCAAGGAGGTAGCGGGAATGGCTCAGAAAAAAATATGCAGTGGGAAGGTGTAATCGAGACTTCTCGGATACGCGAGGAAGCGGACATGAAGCTAAGAAATGAAATGTGGCGTCAGCGAATATCTAATTATAACGGAGGACACTAAGCGTGGGAATAGGAAGAACATGTGCTTTTAACGACAACCGTCCCCGATACTATACCTATTATACTCTTACAAAATGTCCAAAGTCCATAGATCTCTACCCCACCATCTCTACCATAGCAACATCCAAAACATCCCTCTCATTCAACTTGGCAATCCCAACTCTCACCGCCTCCACACACATTCTCGCCTCATCGCCAACATCTCTCATATCCCTCACGGGAATCTCAAACCGAACCCTGTCAACCGTCCTCGAGCCGCCGCCACTGGCGCTGCGGACACACAAGGGTGCGAACGGACATGATACGTCACGTCGCGCATACGCGACGTAGCCAGAGCATAACGTTGGAAAATCAACCGCGTGAGCCCGGCTAACACGCTATGCTCATCCGCCGTGGAAGTTGCTAAAGTAGCACTTGATGCGCGCGACGTGAGAGATATCCAGTCCGTTGCTGGCTAAATAGACGGCGATTAGAGAACAGGCTGAGAGTCGTGAACGTAAACGCCCACAGGAGGTAAGCCCGTGAAAGACAACGTCCTCGAGCTCGTCGGCAGCTTCGAGCAGTCGCTGGAGATGACCGCTCTGATCCCCATGGTCACGCCAAAACTGCAGTTTCCGGAGCGCAGACAAGTCGACTGTGCTGCGCAATATATCGAGCA
This sequence comes from Hymenopellis raphanipes, assembly GCA_003314085.1. Lineage (NCBI taxonomy): Eukaryota > Fungi > Basidiomycota > Agaricomycetes > Agaricales > Physalacriaceae > Hymenopellis > Hymenopellis raphanipes. The sequence goes on from QLPD01008607.1 coordinate 841, forward strand.
AACCGAGAGGGAAATTCTGTAAAGCAAGCGTCTTCAATTTAGGTCGCTTGGCGGCCTCGTACTTTGTAACGGGGAGCTGGAGGGTGAATTGATCACTGATGTACACGTTCAACAGGCGTATATGGATGAGATCAGGGCTGTTGGATAACAGCAGTGAGAAATCGTTTGGCTGGAAGGATATGTAGACGAGGGTGAGACCGCGTACGCGAGGGCGAGAGAAGCTAGCGCATAAGGACGCGTTCATATCGCTGGAACCGTCCCACCGTCGGTTGTAGTGACGTCCACTGAGCGTCAGCCCGACGCAGTTCGGGAGCGTGCAAGGGGTAGTAGTCGGTGTGACATTGGGGTAAAAAGCACCTGAGCGTGATCTATAATAGATGTAGGCGCGAAATCTGCGGATGAGACGCGTTGATCTCGCTGTATCCAAGTGTGTAGAAGCGAATGGTTGGATCCTGGTCCTTATTAGCGACTCGAATAGCGCGACTTCTGTTCAGCGAGGGCGGATGAGCATGCCCGAGTGTGGGTGTGCACTCCCGGATGTGGGTGTGTGCGTCCTAAGCTGCTGTGGATGTGGTTATAGATGAATATACTCACGTCGACAAACGGGGTCTTGTAGGCAGGTCCTTTTCAAGATTTAGTCCCGACTCCATTACTGACCGACGTCCATGATTCTAACACAGATCATATCCTGGCTGAACACCTGAAGATGAAGTTTCCCTGCCCTATTGAAGGATGCGAGAAAAGCTATCCCCATTTCGCTTCTTTGAAGCGGCATGTCGGGCTGAATGAGGGGCGGCACGTGGATTTTCTCCGGAGCTTGATGGAGAGGATTCCTCAAGACTGCACGGATAAGTGTCCTACCGATCTTGATCTGAATTCCGAGCGCGACCTGGAGAGTAAGATGATAACTCACCTTCCTTTCTACCATGAACGCTGATGGCCTGGTAGGCGATAAACGACGCATCTACGACAGGCATCCCAATGGAGATCGCTATCCCGACATGTCGCCGCTTGGAGGGATGATAGCGCGCCTGCTCCAGTAAGACAGAGAGGAAAGGGCGGCTTATGAAGAGACAGGACTCATATACATGCTCCTAGCGTCGCTTTGCCCTTGCTTTACACTGAAGCCAGGCGCGTTCACCATGGTCCGAGAACTGCATCCAGAGCGGGAAATCGGTCCTTCGGTCTGTAGATGCCATGTCGGGTCAAAACAAGTCGGATACGGACAAAATTTCATCAGCACAGAGTCCATGTGAGAAGAGTAGCCAAGTCGAGGTCGTTGACACCGATATCGACGACATGACAAGAGGTGGTCAAAAGGCAAGAATACAGAACCCTAACCATAGGCTCCTAGCAACCCTTGATGGACGGAAGAGCTGAATCGCCTGAATGGCAAACTCCCCTACTTGGCATCGAAGCGAATCTGGACCTCAGTGATAATAGCATGCTTGAAGACGGGTACCAACGTCCCTTTGAAGGTCCCCCCCCCCTTGAGACCTGCGTAGAAGTACCGGTGCACCATGTTTCTGGATTGTCGTGGAGCATACATACTTACTTACTTGACAGGTTGAAAGACAGGCGGGTCACAGCGACATGTAAATTCTAGATCTAGGCATGTTGAGGACGCCGTTGGGGGAAGCGCAGAACAAAGACCACTAGAGTCATCGTCAGTGAAATAGAGAGGATACGATAGCAGTTCAGTATAGTAGGAACTTTGGTCAAATGAAAAAATACCCTTGAAAATACCCAAGATAATACCCTGAAAGAGACCATCTATGTCTATTGGTGAAAAGAAAGTAAATGTGCGCCAAAAAGGACTGATGAGCCGTGGCCTCATCGAACAATCAATGATTTCGGTGTGGCGGCCGTTGTTGTTTTGGGGGAGGGAAACTAGCCAGTTTATCAAGGCAGTCATCGCTAATCTTCAGATAGTGTTTGAAATACGGCCTATCCATTGTCATAAGACGCTCCAGGATGACATGCGCCAAAGGTCGGTTTATAGGCGATGAGGACAAGCAGCTTTTTACAACCGTACTCCACAGCGCAGACGGCAGGACATTAAGAGGAGGTTGGGACGGAGCAATCTGTTTTGCAAGTTGCTTCACGACAGCGCTCTCTGTCAATCCTGAAAATGGAGGTTTTCCAGTATACATCTGCGAGACAATTGAGATACCAGATTACATGAGGAGAGTTGCACTAACCTCGATGATCGTGCACCCAAATGAATATATGTCCACCCGTGGCAAAAGGCTAGCGTCAAACTCTGGAGGATCGCAAACAAGTTCCGGAGCGAGCCATCGGATGTTTCCTCTGCTACGCGCATTGGTATCCGGCATCTGAGTTTCAGCGACGAGACTGATACCGAAATCTGACAGAAGGCATCGAAGGTCGGGACCGACAAGAAGGTTGGCCTATTCGTTGACTATGTGAGTATTGTAGGTATCCTGGTAAAAAGTGTTCAGCTTACACCTCGAATATCTTTGTGAATGATACACGGATCCAGATTGTGTAAGTAGTTGATCCCAGCGGCAACGTCCCAAACCTACCTCAGCGCCATCAGCATAGCGACTACAGATTGTAACTTGACCTTACCCATCCCTTGCGGTCGTGCTGCGGGTGAATCTCCAAGAAGTCATGGATATTACCATTCTCCATCCATGGCGAAATCAAGCAGAGACTTGACGGGAAAATGTCCTCACTGACGCCACAGAAAGGAAGAATATTTTCGTGGCGAAGCTGCCTCCAAATAAGTGCCTCTTGGCAGAATGCCTACAGAACATTCGTCAATCGAGAATATGCCCAAAACATGGCCTTTACCTTCTTCACCCTTTCGCGCCGCCGCCGCCCACCCTGGAATATTCGCAGGCGTTTCACGCAAATATGACCAGGATGGCCGTTCATTACACCACGACAGATATCCTGAACCCCGAAGATTAACTTTGAAAGGTCTTCACGTGCATGGCGTGCTCACGGCGAAAGCCCCGCAAGTCAAGAAGTCGTTGTCGAGCGCAATGAGAGAGGATCGCAAGATATAAAGTTGGGATGGAAGGACGTCGTATTCCTTGCTCAGCGCGCGAAGACACTTGACACAACTTTTGCGATGCTCGTAATCCTCGGGAGGTGTTTGGTCCAGTTCCTGCGACGCATGAGGGGGCCATTAATAATACAAAACTGCCCGAAACGTACAGACTGCACTGCATCCATGATGATACCAGCGAACTCCTTTGTCGGTACTCGTTCTATGCCTTTCCAGGGAGCTTCTCGTTGGAGGATATTCCGAATGCCGTCGAAGTCGTCCATGCCTCCACTCGGATGACATGTCTCCCATGCGTTATCCTGGAACCGCGAGTCCGGGACAACGCCCATTCCGTCAATAGTCTGTATGGACAAGGTGGTTCGTCAAAGAGCACATGAGTGTTGTGAGGTCGCACCCTCGGCAAAGCGTTGGTGGGACTTAAAATGAGCACGTCAGCCATAGGATAAGGGAGAAAATCCTTGACAGGAGGCATCTCCGGCATTTGTATCACGAATGTCCAGGGTCGTCGTGGGACAGGTCCAGGTGTCAGTGGCGGAACCAGGGTGGAACACAACATAGTACCTTACATACAAGGCCAACACGTGGTCCTCGCATGTTCCGGTGCGGTGATAGAAAGGAAGCTCGAAGCTGTGGCCTTGAACCACGTAGTACTGGAATGTAGCGTGAAGATCGCATACAACTATGTGCGCCACGCTTAGGGGCCGGCTGAGAACCAGAGGAGTGCGAATGCTATTGGCTGTAAAGCACGGATCGCAGTTGACTGGGAAGAGGTTGTGGAGTCACCATGAGAGAAAGGATGCAATAGAACCATGAAAAGACAATCAAGCTTCCACGCAGCGAAAAGAGCGCATACATGCAGTCCCTTATACTTCGTCGAGATTCCTGGGTTACTAAATGTAAGTATCTGGAACGAGGAGCGCGCGTGCAACACATACCAAGGGCACACTGTTAGGAGCACCTCGCTGCCTGTAAGTTATCGTGCAGGAACTTGAAGAGACGGAAATCTGGGCGGCGTGGTTCGCGGGTTTAGGTGGCTACGGAGGTGATCCTTAGTGTGGCAGCAGACAGTCCCGCCGAGGTCGGCTAGTGCGGTCTTGGTCGCAATCAGTGAATCCGCCGTCATTCCATTCACATCGACCATGCCGCGAAAGCAGGGTGGAAATCGTAATGTAAGAAGGGGCACGGCAGGAAGGAAGGAAGGAAATGTATTACTCATCTCCGACAGAAACGCAGTTCACATAAGTTCAGCAACATGGGCGTCAACCGTCCATGAGATGCCTCGTCGTGAGTGCAACGGTAAATGGAATGAGAAACAGAAATATTGGGAGTGATCTAGATACATGAGGCACGTAGTAGCTAGAAATCCAAACCAAACAATTGCGATACTTTCTTCTTTCACACGATGAACGCGATCCGTGGCTGCCGTGTTTAAATTTATGCCCCGCAATGACGCGTGTAATAATAGAGTGAGGTAGATGTCCGATACGGCACACGCGCCTACTTGTTGAGCAAAGACAAGTGCATGTAAATCGAAGGATACGAACAATATCAATCCACCCATTCAGGACGTAGTCGCTGTGCCCCACTCAAGGACACCTTTCAAGGGCACTACGCGGGATTCCTTCCAATATTGCTCGAGGTGTTCGGCGTACAGAGTCTCCAATGCGGTCTTAATGTCGGCCGCTGAAGGCCTGTTTTCTGGTAATGGCGCGAGAGCCTTCGCGACAACCGTCTCCCACAATGGGGATGGCAGAAGATCTGAAGACGGCGGAGAGGGAAGCTCCATTTTCAGAATCTCAGTTATGCGGACAGCTTCGTTCGCCAAGTTCGCGTAGGGCGGATTGCCAGTGTACATCTGAGGACCGTTCAGACAGGGAGAAATGCATACATCCAGAGTACGTACCTCGATGATGGTACATCCAAAGGAGTAGATGTCAACTCCGTGCAGGGGATTGTCATCAGCTTTGCAAGAGTCGTTTACCACCTCTGGAGGTAACCAGCATATATTGCCAGCGCGGCGGGTGCCCGTTCCCGGCTTCAGAGTCTCGGAAACGATACTGATACCAAAGTCGACTAGATAACACCTAAGATCGTCTCCAACGAGAAGATTTGCCTGTTGAGGAAGGTGTCACTTCGACGAAAGTTGCAACGAGTTGTGTCACATACGCCTCGTATGTCTTTGTGCACGATGCAGGGGTCGAGCTGGTGCAGATAGTTGAGACCAGCAGCTACATCCCAGACCTAGAAGTGTGTTGTAAAGATAGCAAATATATTAGGCGGAACAGACTCACCCAGCCCCGACGATCATGCTCTGGATGATCGTCCAAGTAGTCAAGAACAGTGCCATTCTCCATCCACGGAGAGATAAAACATAGCCCGTTCTCAAACATGTCGTTGCTTACACCGTAAAAGGGAAGAACATTTTCGTGAGAAACTTGTCTCCATGATAACGCTTCTGTACAAAACATCTGGCAGACACGGTCAGATATACAGAAACCAAATGAAAGACTGGTGAACCTTCTTCATCTTCTCCACCCTCTGTTCCTTCTTTCCTCGTTTAGTGTGAAGGCGTAAGTGCTTCAAACATACGCGACCACGATGCCCATGGATTTCGGCCCAGTAGATATCCTGCATAATAACGTCAGATCGGAACATGAATTGAAAGACGAACGCACGGAAAAAGTACCGCCATGACTACAAGATCGTTCCCTGTCCTTGAGAGCATCCTTGGGGACGTAGAGTTGGGAAGGAAGAATATTGTAGGTCTTCCCCAGCCGAAGAAGACATTTTACATATTTCTTGCGATATTCCAAATCGTCGGGAGCGATCTTGTCGAGTTCCTGTAATAGCAGTAAGGGAGACGAGTCAACGAAGATCGAAAGGATACGTACCGACTGCAGCTTGTCCATCACTGCAGGAGCGATATCCTCTGTAACGCACTCGATTCCCCTCCATGGAGCGTCTCTAGTCGTAATGTTTGTGAGCGCATTGGGGTCCTGGAGATTGATCTCAGCCCATTCTCGATCAACAGGACCGCTTCCGTTCAAGGCAGGGAGAGCATCGACGATCATATCATCGTCCTTCGCGTCGACTTGAGTATCCCATGCATTTTCGCCCATAGATTGAGTGTCGGCAAAGTGAGCGCGTCGTTGCAGCGACTGATGTGGAGGAGACGTGGACATGTTCGGTGGTCGACCAGGAAAATGTGAATGAGGCAAGCACCGAAGAATATAATCCAGTTCAGAGTTATAAGAACGAGCTGGACGCACGAATTAACCCACGATCTGAATGGATCAAACGAGAGGTCCACTAAATGACTCGACAAACGGGAACTGGGTGTCAGAGGGCCAGGAACTCAGGTGGCTTAACCAAGTTATTCCAAGTCTACTCCTGGAACAGAGAAATTACCTACCAACATTCTATTGATGACGCCCTGATAGTGCGAATAGCAACAGCGCGATTGGCGAAGAGGAATACAAGACGTTGTCAGGAAGCTCTTCAGACTGAGTGCGTCCTCGATTACACATCGGAATGGTATGCACCGTGATGGACACATGCTACTTGAGGCTGAGTACGTACGGCGCTTCACGATGCCCCATTCATTCCAGGTTCATCGCGGTTCGCGTACAATGGGAATGATAATCCTGAACTCCAAGTAGCAATAGTGGATGAGAGGACTGGAAGCGCCGCCCACGTTCAGGCATTGACGAACGCCAGCGTTAATGTTCACATGTCAAGTAAGCGGCGCTTAACGCGTACTTCTTTTCTATCTTCTCGAATCATTTTACCTGTGGGATAGCTGAAGTATACGAGAGGTCCCAGAGTAGAGAGATGCACATAATAATACGGGATTCGTGGATCACAATTTCGAACCGCTCATGACGGGCCGATGAGGGAAGGATCGGAAAAAGCTCCTATCAGGCGGAGTTCAAAAATTCGACGGATGCGGCAGTCACAGCTCCGAAGTGAGGTTCAACTGGTCTCACTGCTGAATGACATGAGAGACTGCTGGTAGAGCTAACCGTGAATAGAATCTTCAAAAGCTGGGTTTACGTGAAGGAGCGGCGGGTAGTCTCATGTTTCAACTGTCCGCAAATCGGAGATGAAGCAGAATTCTCCCACTACTGTCATTTATGATTTTCATGAATACACTGACAATTCTGCGGAGGCTGGCATCGCGACAATGATCATCTGTCGACTGAACTCTCCTGTTGGCTACGAGCAAGCCTCAAGGACCACAGTAATAGAAAATTTCGGACCTCGTCGTGTATATATTTCGATTAGGAGTAGAGCCCGATTCGCTTCATGGCGCCAACTGTACATCTTCGTACTCCATTGAGGCCATGGCTTCCGAGTATTGTACGATGTTCAAGGTGGACGGCTTCTTGGCACCAGCAGGATATGCGGAGCAACGACGGACAGGCGCTAACGAACACTTTCCGTAAGATGTACACCTTCCCAGACGTATGGCTCGCCATACACAGAGAGAAGTACCTGTCGCTGGGAAATGTATTGCCCTTCCGTAAAGCTCCACAATGCACTTGGTGACAGCGTGCGAGGTTCGTGACAACCGCAAGCACAAGGACGCGAAGAGGATATCGATGGCGTGTGAGGAGCACAAACTCGTTACTCTGGCACCCCTACTCCGTATATTTCAGCACCTTAGTCCGTGAATTACGACTTTTGGGCGTGCCCCAATAAGACATAGATAATTGGGTGAAATGAGATACAAGTATAATCGCGTCAGACTAAAAGTAAAAAGTAAAAATGGCAACTCGTTTGGACTTCCTTAAGATTCCTGAAACCTATGCTCAAGCTGGGACATCAGTGATGTGATCCACAGTACGGCAGACTCGGACGAACCTCTAAGCAGTCTGGTTAGATGTCACGCCCTCATTGGAAGGAACCTATGAACGTGCATGAAATGTACAGACGTGTGGAAGGACAGATAGAAAACCGACCGAAGAGGACGGCTCCGTATGGTTGCTCCCTTCGAGGTACCGATCAAGGTATGTCGGGTACAGTGTACGAAAGAGCTCGAGGATACGCTTCGCTGACGGCCGATCCTTTGGGGACGGAGATAGACAGGGCTTTACAATGCTATGCCACAAGTCGGACGGTAGAAGATCTGGGGAAGGCTGTGGAGGATAATCTCCTTGCGCAATGCAGCTGACTACAGCACCATCCGTTTCCAAGTCCGAGTACGGCGGGTTTCCGGTGTAAAGCTGAAAAATGTCAGAACTAATTACTGCGAGCAGGAGCATATTGAACGAACTTCGACGAAGGTGCAGGCTAACGCATAGACGTCCGCCTGCCGCAGAAGGCTGCAGTCGAGTTGGGTCGCACTAACCAATTCCGGCGGCAGCCAGCGAACCGTCCCACTGCTTCGCGTGGTCGTACCCACAATCTGAGTCTCAGCAATAAGCCTTAGACCAAAGTCCGCCAGGAAGCATCGGTTCTCAGGTCCGGGGCCGACAAGGATATTAGCCTAACGTTTGTCAGTACGCGATTGCAAGCGAAGGAGAACACAACTCACTCCTCGTATATCCCTGTGGATAACGCAAGGATCTAATCCATGTAAATACTGCAACCCAGATGTAATATCCCAAATCTATATCCCGAGTCGTCATCGCGGCAAGAGGCAGCTAATAGATCCGTGTCGACTCACCATTCCACGGCGATCATAGTTCGGGTTATTCTCCAAGAATTCGTGAACGTTTCCTTGGTCCATCCACGGAGAAATCAAGCACAGACTCGGATAGTCTGTCACGTCCTCGACCACACCGTAGAAAGGAAGAATGTTATCATGATGAACTTGTCTCCATATGAGGGCCTCTTGGCAGAAAACCTAAGCCAAAATCGGTATTCGCATCGGAACCAGCGGAAACGTCTCACCTTTTTAAGCTTTGCGACGTTTTTGTATATTCTCAGGCGCTTCAGACAGACTGGATGAGGGAGGCCTTGGATTCTGGCAGAACTGATATCCTGCTTTCATCGTCAGCGCCTTTAGAGAAACGCCGCCATATGTACATACTGAAAATGCGCCGCCCGGACGAAACTCCTCGTAAGTCTCGATACGGGACCGCGGAATGTGGAGCTGCGATGGCAGGATCCCGTATTCACTGCTGAGCCTCTGAAGGCACTTGACATACTTTTGTCGATATTCATAATCTCCGGGACAGACGCTATCGAGGCCCTGCGAATATGTTAAAACGCTTCAAAGGAATGAGGACACGGCCAGACCGCTTGTAACTCGTCTACAACAGTAAGCGCGTAAGCTGCTGGAACGCATTCGATGCCTTTCCATGGAGTTTCTTGTTTGACGATGCTGCGAATCGCTTCTGCGTCATGCGCTTTTAGCTGCGCCCAGGCGGCACCTTCGAATGTCCCAGCGTCGGATGTTGCACCGTCCAAATCGTGCGATGAGATATCTGTGCGCATGTCTGTTCGAGGCGAAAGAAGGGTGTCGAGGAGCCTTGGTCAGAATCGAAAAGCGCCCGTATTGAGTTGATATGACCAACGGAGGTAGAATGGGATCCAATAGAAAGAGATGGAAGAAGCCGTAATGCCAGTGGGTGGGATAACACGATGCTCACTCGGTGTACCTGTCGGTCTGTTAATAGTACTGAATGGTCTGAGCGAAAAATTTCCAACTCTTCTTGGGGTTCGTGGAGAAGAATAGCACTGTCAGTACAAAAGGAGTCTTATCAAGGGCGATAGCAGCAGCCGTGTTCTTCGGGAGAAGATAACGGAATGAAGTGGCGGCGGTGATGGTAGGAAGGACGAGTGATCTTGCCTTTTACGGATTCGTACCCTCGTGTTGACGTTGCCATACTTAGCGCTCATTCGCACCAGACTGACCAGCGCATTTGCAAGTGAACCTGGTTGAAATTGAGAGCTGAAGCTTTTTTCTTCGGGAGTTAGTTCGGCATCGCGTCAAAATACGTACAAATATATCGAATCATCAACGAACGGCGGTTGGAATCTTTATGTTGGCTCTTACTACGTAGGGCCAATTCACGCCTTCCCCCCAGAACACATATCTCAGCGTCAGTATTTTTCTCGTGCACTCGACCGGCTATTCCGCATCTCGGCATGCGGACCAGTCAATTCGAAATAGGCGTTAAAAAACCAGACGTTCACTCATTCTCTTACAGGCACTCTAGTAGGCCGCTCTCACCGGTCATGGGTATGTATCGGGTATCTTGATGGTTACATGCAGCAGTATCTCCTTTCAACAGTGAACAAGCGCTGATCTATGGTGGGACTTCGACGATGCATGTCTGGACAGCGGAACTTCCCATGCATGGTCTGAAGAAACGTATCCTCTACGGCTTGAAACCCGGCATCTGCTCATGTGAACATGTAGTCTCAAATTTCGATATGCCGGCCCGCATCGAAAGTTCCCGACAGCTACTCCAGACGGCAAAGAGCAGAATAGGACTTCTGAAACAGGCGCCTTGAGGTAACGAGAGTGACATGTACTAAATGGTAAACTCAACTTGACGTTTTCCAGATATACCCATGTTACGAGGAGGCTCTAACGCTTCTCTGGAACTCCGAAGCAGTCGCCAGTCATCTTTGGTCTTTCTGCGGCCTTCAGACGACGATATATTTACTCTTCCACCGAGTGACCAGAGGAATCTCGCGAAAGCTCTTCCGCAACATGACGACCCTCTGGTTTCTCCTATGGTGGGCGCAGAATCTAATTCGCCTTTGGTGTATTATCGGCATCCATGCGATAATCGTCATGGCTCCTTGCCCCAGGCTTTGTCAGTACCAGCTCCCACTTCACGTAGCGTCTTTTGACACGTGCATCAATTCTAGCAAACGTCGCTCTGTCTCCATGTAGGCTGCACCAGCTCGTGCAAGTGCTTGAGGGACAGGAAAACTCGGAGCGATGGGCACCCTTCAAGAAAGTCGTCGCTGTAATTGACATTCTACTAAAAGTGGTTGATGTAAGCCTCTCTCTCCTACTCACTCACCCGGATATACACTCATGCGTATCGATAGGGGAAGGCATACAAGTGTAACACAACCGAAGCATTGATTGACGACATCCGTGTATTGGCATCGACTCTCGCTACAAGATTGCACGTCCATGGGTGCTTACTTGAAGACAAGTGGATCGAACATTGGGCTACGTGCGCGCGATTTCTCTCATCTGTTGACTGCTTACGTTGTTTCAGTAATCTGGAGTCTGATATCGTCGACATCGTGGATGAATATCGTCGAGGGCTTCCAGGAAAATTTCCAGAGTATTTCGAAGGTGTCGATACTCTAATCGAATCGCTCCGAACGATCAAACAGGGCCTTGAGCTCTTCCAGGTAAGCCGCGCCCCAATGACCCAGCTCTCAGTGTCGAAGATGCTTGTCATACAGCGAATCGCGACCCGAAGAGACTGGGAGCAGCTTACGGCGTGCGATCCCCCAAAGGTCCAGAGTATCATGACGCAGCTAACGCCCTGGAGAGGTATCGAAGGTGTAGACCGGAAAATTGCTCCCCTTGTCCTAGACCACTTGCAAGCAGTATGACTTCATTCCTTTCTCATCATTATGTCCGCCGATACTAAGTATTCCTATACCAGTGCCGCGACCAAGTCCTCGTAGGGGATTCCGAGTCTCAGAGGAAATATGTGAAATGTCTTCGAGCACTCAGCAAGGAATACAGCATCCTTCCGTCGCAGCTGTACTTTGATAAATCCGCACTCGTAGGGCGCGAACAGTTCCAGCCCGGCGGTACTTTCTCCGTGAGTCCACTTTCTCGGAATCAGCGCGGGATTCATAAGGCCTTCAGGATATCTGTCGTGCTACACTTGTTATCGACAATCGTCGTCAGCCTGTCTGTTTGAAACGATTGCGAATTCGTGGAAGGCCAAATTCTAAGGAGTTCAATACGGTCATGGAAGTTAGAAAGTCGTTCTTCCCTGGGATCGAATCACTGACAGTCTTCTTAGGCGTTTACTCAAGAGGCTTTCATATGGCGTCAGCTTTCCCACGAAAACATTCTTCCCTTCTACGGCATCACTGAAGAGGTTATGAATTATCCTAGTCTCTGCCTGATCTCGCCATGGATGGAATCCGGCAGCATCAGTGATTTCTTGGAAAGCAATCCGGCCTACGATCGCCTCAAAATGGTGCGCTTGTCAAATTAGGACTGGTATTTACGCTGACTGACGATAAACAGGTCTGGGATGTCGCTTCCGGTATAGAATATTTACACGGGCTCGACCCTTGTATCATACATAAAGACATCAGAGGTGTACGTCGCTTGTTCCCCTGCGAAGAAGTTTGGAAACGATAACAGGACGTTAGCCTAACATCCTAGTTGGCCCGGAGCCTCACCATCGCTGCTGTCTGGCGGATTTTGGCATAAGTCTAATTGCCGAGACTCAGAAACCGGCGGAGCGTGAAAAAGGCGCTGGAAATGTTCGATGGACGGCCCCGGAGTTGCTACTGAGGCCAAACGATGACGAGCACTCTTTCCTTTGGTCCGCCGACATATACTCGTTTGGATGTACCATCATTGAGGTCGGTGTTCAGTCAAAGCTTTATTTCCTGCGGCTCTGAAAGGTCGTCAGATCTATACAGGATACCCTCCTTACTCTGATGTGATAAACGACGCCGCCGTTATGAACCTTCTCCTTAATGGTACCCTTCCTGAGCAACCTTCCGGAGATGTCCTCCCATCGGCGTTGTGGCATGAGGTTGTACAGCGCTGCCTGTCCCATTTTCCTGCGGAGCGGCCGTCAGCAACCGAGATTCTCGGCGCCTTGAAGAATATGGATTCGCCATCCCTCAAGGAGTATCGCACTATGATAGCGCATGAAGCGGTCATGAAGAGGTATGCTCGTCCCCGAATCGCCTTGATGCACACTAATAATGTCAGGACACCGTCCTCGTCTACTTCATTGACCGATGAAGATGACGACGCAGAGCTCGGTTCATTGCCCCAGGAAGGGGCATAGGAACTTGATGATTACACTCATGCATTCGTTCGCGACCCGGCATCGTTGTTGTATAACTCAAATGTAATGTTATCTGTAAATGTATTACTCAGCTTTGATTGTGCGCATGCGAAATACCAAGAAAGTACCATTGACTGACATTGGCACTCCTCGTCAACAAAGCTATCAAGGTGGATGTTGATAGCGAGTACCTAAGCGGAAATAGATACAGGACGGCCTCTATATTTCGAGCAGGGGAAGAGCAGCGGCGAGTGAATGGACATGGAACCTTGACCTCTGAGTGCGATGGATTATGTATCGTGGTGGGTGTCCAGATGTACAGCTGTGGCTGTGCTGGGGTAGTACATGTGCCTCTCGCTCTGCCTCCATCTCTTGTTCCTCGTCTTCCTCGATACTTTACCCGCTGGGGATGACTAGCCCAACGGCGAGACGCTTTACTTATCGGTCTTTGCACACTGTATAGTAGTGCGCACATGAGGAGCTAACAACAGAAAGCCAAAAATTGCGAGTGTGTGGGTAGGCTGGTGACTACGTCGGGGCCCAACGACTTCCTGTTAGGTAGACACGGCCAGCTGCGAGGGTGGGCGGAACCAACCTCGTGTACCGTGTCAGTGGGGGAATGTTACGCTTGAAGCTGCTTCAACCTCGTGCCTAGTAGTGCATCACAGCTCAACAATTCCGCCATTTCAGCTCTTCTCTCCTTCTCATACAGTCCGAACACAGATACTTGATGAGACTTTCTCTCTGAGTGCTCTTGAACCGACATAGAGAAACCAGTGGGTCGAGGCGGCATGATCCTACGAAGGGAGAAGGCTGGATAACCGGAAGGCCATACAGATTCTCCTTGCGCGAAGAGCATCGTAACCGTCTTGTGAAGTTGGTACAACGTCGCCGGCTTCCGAAGGTATTAAATTCGTATGTCCGGGATTCTATTTGAATTACTAGGTAAATAGACACGAAGTTCCCTACGCTTTTCCGAAGCCGTTCCTCTCATGGAAATGTAATAAATCGATAAGGACTAGTCGAGGCAATCCAGTACATCATACAGAGGTCGCGCGACCTTGAGCTATATGTATAGCGCATTGATCAAAAGGCTACCAGTTGAAGAAGACTGACACAGCTTATGAGTCGGTATGGCTATGGCGGGGATGATTCCACAGTCGAGAACCTATCACGCCACCTCAGCACTTCTATCATGTAGTCAGAGCCTATCAAGCTTGGGAGAGGCACATAGAGTAGCGATCCAACGAACACCGATGAGCTCGGCGGCGCACACACAGTGTACTGGTAACATATGCTGACCCAAAATGATTTCTGGCCGTCTCTTTCGCCCCGTGCAGAGGCCCTTACTTTCCGGGTGTCTGGCGCTGTAGCACATTTGATTACGTTCAGACATAAGTGGCGTCCTTAAGGAGAAAGGACCTAAGCATGAGACTGAGCGAGATGGAGGTATCGAAACGAAGGACGCACGGGTCTGGACGCTGTGTGTGCAACGAAGGATATGCAGGTCCAGCGGTACATCTATGTCGGCGTCAGCGGAAGAAAGGCGGCCAAAGAGGGCGGGCTTGCAAAGGGAGAAGACACACATAATCCCTCATCTGTCGTCAAGTAGGATATCGCAACTGAGCCATTCTGTTTGGGGGGTACTATGGGAGTCTGTCACTATGACTTTGATGATTTATGATTACCAACGGGACAACATACTTCTGTATTCCAGTGGAAGCCGCAAGCGCCACAAAAGACTGGCGCCTCACGGTTCGACTACCGAGGTTTGGGACGAGGAATTATAGCTCGAGATATTCTGGGCAACATTGAGGATATCATGGGAGGCCATTCGACGAATATGAGAACTACATTATAAAACGCCGGGGGAGCGTCAGCGAAATAGCATGGATGGAGCGACTGATTTGTGTACATTCATCACCGGCTGCTGTATGCTTTGTTCAATCATGCATCGTCCAAGACGTCGGGTCGTACGAATGTAGAAAATCCGCCGAAGTAGCCGGGGCGATTCAATTCGTCTTGTCAAGCATGACCTACGAGACTATTAGCAGTGAAATAAAGAGGTAGATATCAAAGGCACGCGCCAGTCTCATAGAGCGCCACAATCCACATGCACAACCGGCCTTGATCCTGGTCGACTACAACATCAAGTGTCGCGGGTCTGGACCGGCATCTGAATCAGCGAAAGACTGGAAAACGAATGGGCGGACTTGTTTCCGAAGAAGAAAGAACTTTGCCCCAGTAACCGGGTGTATATAACTAGAACGGCTCGGGCTTTCTCGATAGTATTCAGTCAGACGGAGCGAGACTACTAGTACTGCTTCCAAGTTCGTGGATGTGAGTCTACACCGATGTTAATACTAGATGTACAGGTCTAAAAGGCTCTGACCAAAAGACAGTAATAATGTGCGCGCCGGCCGCTATGAGTCTATGATTCGTATCATAGGTGAGGCAGTTCAATTAGGCTCTGTAGACGTCGACAAAGTGGAAGATCAAATGACTGAGAAACGTGCTGGTCATCGCTGGTGTCCGTAACAAAAGAGGAAGAAGAAAACGAGGGCTAATGTCGGAGCGCCAGGCCGCCGCCGAACATGGAATTTCGAGTAAAAGTTGCAAGGAATGGAATGAGCGGATTATGCTGGACCTGATCAGTTGCGAGAACCGAAAGCACCAGAGTTAGACAGCAATATCAGCCGTCGTTCAGAGGAATTTCCGAGTAGGACCTTTTCTTTTTTCCTTTCATGTACATAGAAAGAGCCCGTCGAAGCAGTTGAGCAAAGAAGCTAGCAGAGGAACGGTCCGAGACGGAGGGAAGGTGGGTACGCGTGGCTTTATTTGTATTACGCTCCACTTTCCTGCCACCATCATCGCGACGAATCCCGTTATCGATCCCATCGCTGTCCACGATGAGGAGGCCCATAGCGTGCAGAACGCGTATTTTTCGGAGGGGCTGCGCGTAGACGGCCGTGCTGGCGATGAGCTATTATTACGACGAGCACCTGTGAGCAGTTTTCCCGGATCCTGTGTCTGTACTGACCGTCAACCACGAGCCAAGCCGCCGCCATTTTGACCACTGGGGAGCATTCCCCTGGCGTGCCTTGTATATGGCAGTTTCGATTTGGATCCGGTGTATCGCCACATATCCACTCCGACGCGGACAAGACGCGTTCGGATCAGACCATATTTGCGCTGTATACGCTGTCTTGGGTGAAATAGGCGATGATTGAGCGTCGGTGGATTAAAGCGCTCCTTTTCCTGGCGTTGTTCGGTGTAGGTCTTAGTCGGCCGACTACCGGTGGTGCGTCTCATTATTGCAGTATATATCGCCTTGCTCATTGATGCCCTCTGCAGCGCATCCTGCCTCCGTGTCGCAGCGAAGGTGACTGGCAGTGGCGGGACAGCTGTCTCCATTTCGCAGTTGCCCCATTGAAAAACGATAAAATTGGATGCCGTGGAGATGAAATCACGCTGATGTGATGTACCCCAAATCATGATAGGGACCGCGATGTCTGTCTGACTTTTACCCCCACCTCCAACACCGCTCTCTTACCTCTACGCCTTACGTCCTACACTAGAGCGCTTATAACTAGGCTTTAGACACCGCACAACACTTGCCTCCTACCACCATCACACCACCACCAACGTCGTCATGGATATATTACCACAGGAGCTCATCGATTCCATCCTCGACGAACTAGCGTCCGACGCTGAAGCCCTAAAGACCGCTGCACTCGTTTGCAGGGCCTTTTATCCGCGCTGCCAGAAGCTCCTCTTCTCCTCCGTCACCCTTGAACCCAAGGAAAGCAGTACCCATAATCCCGCCCTTTCCTTTCGTGCTCTTCTCGGGTCCACTACCATCTCACGACTCGTAAATTCCCTAACCATATACAATTTCACCCGCGGTCGCACTAGCTGGTTTTCCCAGGACCGCGATGTCATTCCCGGCATCTTGTCCACGCTCCCCAACCTTCGCGAGCTAACACTCAGCGGACGTCACTACGACCGACGATGGGACGGCTCGAGCGATATGAACGCGTCGTTGTGCGCTAGCTTCTCCCGCCCTCGCGTACGCAGCCTCACCCTCGTCTACATGTCCTTCCTCCAGCCCAGCGATTTCTCACTGCTGTTATCCAACAGCCCGGATCTCACCAATCTACGCCTGTTGAACGTGTACATCAGTGATCAATTCACCCTCCAGCTCCCCAT
>QLPD01008608.1:0-14373 GCA_003314085.1 Hymenopellis raphanipes
TCATGACGCATCTGGCACGGTGATAAGCGTTTAATCGCGCTAAATGAACGCGTCGGGACCCACTTGGATACATCGAGCATTTGATCGGAGGTACAGATGGCAAGCACGGCCATTCTATACATATGGTCGGATATGCTGGAGAGTGACGTTGGAAATAATACTACGGGTGGGAAACAGTATACCTCTCTGCGCCAGGAATCTACTGTACAGTGTTAGGGACTAGAATGTAGCTAGCTTGGACGAGTTCTTACCCCATGATCAACCCAACCAGTTCGCTTCTGGGTCTGGAATGGATGAGTTTGAAGGGAGAAGAGGTGTCGGCAGAGCTCTATCACCTTTAGCCTTTCCAATACGTGAAAGAAAGCTAATCTGTCTTTGTCGTGGTCTCCAGTAGATGTATACAAGGGAGGAAAGACGCGTTTACTCGACGAGGACATGATAGTAGCGAGTATCACGATGATTTGTCAGCGTTCTTCGGGAAGAAGGCAATTCGTTCCCACGGGCATGTTGGACCAAGTTCCTGCTTTCCAAGTCGACACCGCGGCTTGCATTCCGTTCCAGAAAAATACACAAACTTGGTGAACTTTGTGCATATGAGCACAGAAAAGTCGCAAAAGTGGGGAAGAGGTGAGATTCTGTTACCGTTTTGAGACGGGATACCGGCTAATTATACTGCGTCGTCCTCAGTCTTGATTTGTGGGGGCACTGCATGGTGAGCTCGCTGTCTGCCACGATGAGCACAGGCTGAGTTGCCGTTCAGGACGAAATTGGGCCGCAAGGAGCGCCCAGGAGGTCCCGGCCATGAGGACGAGTGAGTAGTCTCCTCTAACACGTCGGTTCCTGTATTGTTGACCAGCCCAGCCCGCCAAACCTCCTCGAGCCGCATATATTGCGCTCTCTATCCAACATCAAGGCGACCTCGGTTCACACGTCGTGCAGTAGCTGCCATTTCGTCGTCATCGACGTCGACGGCAACGCCTGGCTCTTTGGACGAAATGGCTCAATTTGCCTTGGAGTCGCTGGGGTCGACGCGATCAGTGAGGACGCGCCGCGTAGACTGACCGCGGCGGAATTAGGCGCCGAACCGGGCGCACGCTTCATTGACGCGGCGTGCGGGCGGAATCACACGCTGCTGGTTACGAGTGACGGACAGGTCTGGTCAGCCGGAATAAACAATGTTGGACAGTGTGGGCAGCCGGTTTGCCCAGAAATATCGACCTTTAAGGCGATCAAGAATATAGAGCCAGCAGTCAAGGTTTCCGCTGGGATAACCTTCTCTCTTATCTTATCCGAAGCCGGCAAAGGTGTGTAGTACTGTGAACAGCTTTGGCATGGCGCTGATCATCTACTAGTCTATGCTTGCGGAAGCGGTGAACATGGCCAACTTGGAAGCGGTAGCACCGGAGAACGCATCTCAACTGGCAATAAAGTCGCTTTCGATGTTTTCACCACGCCAAGTAAGTTTCTGCTGGCGCCACCTTTCCCTGGCTCATCTCTACTCTAGCTCAGGTTAAAGGCTTGGACGACAAAACAATCACCATGATATGTTCTGGTCAACAGCACAGCCTTGCTCTCGATTCTGAAGGGTTTGTGTACTCTTGGATAATTGCTACAGTTGAATCTCATGAATGTTACAGCGTCGTTTATGTCTGGGGATTCAACGGCTACTGTCGCCTTGGTCTCGGCAATCAAGTTGATGCTCTTAAACCCAAGGTTGTCCCGCAGTTTTCGGACAATAGGATCACGTATATCGCGGCCGGTCCGACAAACTCGGTTGTCATCGACAAGCAGGGCATGTATTGGATGACTGGCAAGGTCTGCATATTGTTCCCTTCTTTATGGATTTGGCCCTTATCTTCGAGACGTATAGTGGAAAAACAGTGGAGATGGCTCTTCTGGTTCACCGTACTCGACTTTCCGCTTCATGCCGGACATCATGGCGTGCAAGGTCACCCATGCCAGCTGCGGCGGTGTTACGCACTGGGCGCTCGTGGACGAAGATCCAGACGTGATGACGGTTACTTGGGGTCAGAACGCCGCCAACGGCGAGCTCGGATTAGGAGTTGACGAACCAAAGAGCGCCACAAAACCCACGAAAAATAACCCGCTTGTCGGAGTTAACGTGTTCTATGTTGCTGCCGGCCAGAATACGACCGTACTCAT
The DNA here is from genome assembly GCA_003314085.1 of Hymenopellis raphanipes. Taxonomy (NCBI): domain Eukaryota; kingdom Fungi; phylum Basidiomycota; class Agaricomycetes; order Agaricales; family Physalacriaceae; genus Hymenopellis; species Hymenopellis raphanipes. Next base: position 2,164 of record QLPD01008608.1, read on the forward strand.
CGCCCAGCCGAACCAGAAGATGAGCGACCTGCCGAGACATCCAGACGTCGATGCCCCAGAGGTCTGTGTTGTCTGTCGTAGAGAGAGGGAGGACAGCGAGCCCCTTATTTGCGACAAGTGTGACTATCCATATCACACAGGCTGCTTGAATCCTCCTTTAGCTGCCGTTCCGGAAGGAGAATGGTTCTGTCCTCGATGCGATGGGAGGTCAAGCGGAAAGAGAGGACGAGAAGACGATGATGGCTCAAAAGGTAGAGTTCTGATTGATTTCTCTGATTGCCTTTCACTGATTACCTCTAGATCCCAAGAGGAAAAGGCAGTGATGATATACGCCCTCATGCCCCGATCTCGGACTATATTGGTTATGATTTTTGTATCAAAGGTTTCTTTCATTGTTGTTGTATTATATCCCAGAATAGCAAGCGATATGACCCAACTCTTGATGACGAGGCCTGTTACCGTTTTGGTAGTCATGATGTCCACCGTCCACAGTGGCTCGGCCACAATACTTGGACCATTTCGACATTTTTGGTCGTCCTGAAAAGGAAGACAATGGCTGGCCACCCGCAAGACCATCGGAATTGCCATTGTTCGACGAGTCCACACTCCTTACCCTCCTGCAGCCACGACCTCACCCTGTCTACCGTTTTAGGACTGTGGACGACGCGTCTGTCACTATAAAAGCGCGTCGATAGACGCGAGAATCTATCATTATCCCTTTCCAACAAACAGCCACTTTCACTTTCTCGAGGTGTGTTACTACGACTTTTCCTTGACGCGTACTTAAACCAACCATACAGATAAACCCTCCCCCACCGACTACGATGTCACAGCAAGCGTCTCAGCCAGCAAACAACTTCCCTATGCCTATTATCGCGGTGGAAGGTCCGTCGATTAGAAGGCTCAGCGATGCGATTGAGAACAGGAGACGTCCGAAGGAGCCGCCTGTGACAAAGACGATCCCTAATATCCCCGCTGCACGCACCCAGGCTGGCGCTGGGACGGTGTTCCATCAGCCTGGCACGTACCGAGTGAAGGAGCACACGACGTGGGGAGGGCCTGGCGACACGGCTTCGCCTGCTGAGGCTCAACGTCAGATGCCGCCGCCGCCCGCGCCTCTCCTTCAGCCGCCTCCGCAGATTCCTCAAGGAAGTGTTGAAGCTCCAGCCAACGGACAACGCCAGGCGCTCCTCCAGCCTCCTCCGCAGCTTCCTCAGCTTCAAGGCTTCCCAGTTCAAGCTCAAGGCTTGATTGTGCCTTCGCAACAGCAGCAGCTTGCGAGGCCTGTGCCAGTTCAGCAAGTCGCCCAAGGACAACCCCCAAGGCTTGGGCAATTGCAGCAAGGATTTCCTGTTGCTCAAGGTCCTCCTGGACAACTCCCGAGGCCTATGCCCGTCCAGCAACAATTTCCTGTCGCCCAAGGTCCTCCTGGACCTCAGCGTCAACAGCACCCAATGCAGCAAGGATATCCTGTTGTTCAAGGTCCTCCTGGACCACAGCGTCAACAGCACCAACAAGGATATCCTGTTGTTCAAGGTCGCCCTGGGCCGGCGCAACATCAACAGCAGCCCGTACAGCAAGGATTTCCTGTCGCTCAAGGTCTTCCCGGAGCACAGGTTCAGCAACCCCCACAAGGATTCCCTGTTCAACAGGGTCAAGTCTATCAACAGCGTCCACCTTTCCCCCAGCCAGTCAACAATGGCTTGCAGCAGCAGCAGCGCCCGATTATGTACGGCCAGCCGATGATGATGCCGCATCCTCAGCCTATCGTTCCTCAGGAGACTACGGTGGTCGAGACGAGGATTACACACACCGGCTACACTCAACAGCCATTGAGAACTCCGCGATTGCGCATGCAGCCTGAGCAGCGGATGGCGTATGGGCAGCCCGCGCCGCCTCAGGCGCAGGCTCAACCGCAACAGCAAGGCTTCGCTGGTTACGCTGGTGTTCCAGTACAGTATGGGGCTCAGCAAGGGGCTGAAATTCCAGAGTGTCCCGAGCATGCGCATACGCACCTCAAGCAGCAGGTTATTGAACATCCTGATGGCAAGAAAGAGACGATTGTGTGGGCGCAGCCTTGTGCGGGGCGTCCTCAAGTCGAAGAAGAGCAGCTTGCTAAAAAGCCTTCGGCCGGCGTAGTTCGTAACGGGAAGGAAAATAACCGCTTCCATCCGTTGAACTTGAAGAGGCCCGTCGTCGGCATCAAGGAAGAAGAAGAAGAAGTAGAGGAAGCATGATCCGTTTAATTTGTTTTGGTTTTCTTTTTGTCGAAATGCTCTGTTGTTCTGTCTATCTATTTATTTATGTCATTGAATTTTCTCGCTATGGCTACCGTAGAACACGGGAATGTGTACATATCAATATCGGCTCGTTATATTTATATCAAGTTTTGTGTGGCGCAGTTTATGTGAGAGCTATGATATGAATGGATGGATGGTAGGCTTTGAGATCGAGGCATGATAATCGCGCCGAGTCTTTTAGCATCACTTTGGGTCCGGGGTGAGTCACTTTTGCGCTGTTCAAAGCCGTTCAGACACTACAGACGCATAGCGAGGTTGCCGCCTGCATCGCGGCGCGTCATAGCGACGATGTTGGAGATGGCTTGAGGAACTCTTTCCTGGCATCCAGGTGGCCGAGTGTCGTCAATATATACATCAATCTGGGGCTACAATACTAATGATAATGTCAGTACGGCATAATACCAATGATGATGCTAGTAGGCTACTCCTCCGTAGTTATATCTGGGGGAGGCATCCCGAAAGTGCGCGCAAGCACTCGCAAATCATCCTCTTTCCTAATTATAAGATCACCTAACCTGTGGCGCGGAGTGGAAAGTTCGCTATTTAGCAGCGGAGTAGGGTACCGCGCAGTTCCACATAACCCTCCCCAGTCGTAGTCGACAACACACAGCTTGGGAAGACTCGGAGGAGTCGGGGTACTGTTCCATCCAGCTGGTGCGAGAATGTTTGTTTTCCTGAGGTCGCCATGTACGAAACCCGCCTTGTGAAATGCGTTAGCAAGAGTCGATATCTGTCCCCATGCAGCAGAGTTCTGCGTATGAGAGATTTGAAGCGAATGCAAGTCCGTCCAGTCCTCGAGGAATTCCATTACCACGACGAGCCAGCCGCCTAATAGCTGTTGATAACCCAACAACTGGGGCGCATGACCATGCTTGTAACAGAAGGAATGAAGGTCTGGGGAATATGAACGGGTGAACTTTACAAGCACCATTTTTGGACCCATCTCTGCCACAAACACGAGTTGATCGACTTGACTTTCGAAGCGCTGGATAAGTTTGAAGGAGATGAGTTCATCTTTAGCAGTATAGGACTGGCATTTGTCAATCGCGGGGAATTCAGGGTGTAGGAGGGATGGTCGAGGCGGAGATGGATCCAGCATCATGGTCATGTTCTTCCTGATTTCTGCCCGTAGAATGCAGGCAGCACGAAACGCCCTACATAGAGTATCCAGGGCCTCGACGTTGGCGCCGTCATGCCGAAGACCGAGTATTGGAGTCAACTCGACGACTCGTGGATGATGTAAAATGAGTACTGCAAAAAAGCAGATGTGCGGACCTGTAAGAGAAATTAGGCGGGTGCAGAGTAGGGGCGAAAAAAATACCTTGGATGGTGATGAGGAGTACCGGCATCCGGTTGGCCTCATAAACATGAGGATATTTCCTTGACGCCTTAGCATGAGATTGAGTAACATACGCGACGCCCTCGTATTCCGCTTCGCTAGTGACGGCATTCTTCCACTGCGTCATAACATCCGCCGCCCCAAACTCACCGTCACTGTATGCGTCTGTACCCACGCGATTCAACGATCCTACCGCAGATTCGACGATAGGTGGCCACAGTTTTCCATCCACGTGAGTTTCGAAGACGGCATTCAAGATGGGGAGCATTGCCTCCCGCCGGGCGGAGTCGTCTGAATAATACTCTCGACCGGCTGTGGCGAATTCCTCTACTTGGGACCGCAACGCGACCTCGTCGATTCCTTTAACGTCGTCCGCGCCACCGAAGATGTCGATGAACCTGCCAAAAGGTGGGTAGAGGAGTGCGGCAGGGGCGATGTCCTCCTCGGAGGTTGGTCTGTCATTGAGGATGCGGATGTCTCCCTTGCTTTGTACTGAGCGCGGGTCTTTCGCCACCTTTGATGGGGATTCAGTGACAAGCGGACTATTCCGTATGAAATACTGCCAAGATGACGGCTGCGCAGGTGGAACGGGTTGGAGTTCCAGAAATTGAGCTGGAGTTAAAGTTGCGTAGAAATGTATAATCTCCTCCTGCGGGTTTGACAAGGCTTCGTGTAACATACGCTCTGGGGGTAATGGGGGAGGGAGAGTTGCAGGCATCTCGTCGCTGGTTTCAGGGATGTTAAACGACGATAGATCATAGAGCCGTATACTCCAATCTGGGCAGCTCCCGAACGGCACCTGGGACCTCACCTCTTCAATCAGACTGGCTATATAGTCATTCTTGACGTCCGTCCTGAATACTGCGATAGTGGACCGTCGCAACTCTGGAACGAGACCAAAATTGTCCACACGAACGTTAAAAATTTCCAAAGACATTGCATTTAGGAGATCGACTCATCGAGGTTCGGTTCAAGTCTGCTGTTTGCATCTATTTATGGCGGGCTTGCTCCGAACCCGCCGTCGACGGTGCCAAGGCCTTCTACTAGGGTATTTTCGACCTCCAACTCGCAGCAAGTCTCTGCCGCTGGCAAGGTAACACGAATTACTTTCATTTACCCTCAAGGTTTCCGTTAGTATCTACTTTTTCCGCTCCTTTCCTCGCCCAATTCTTCTCGGTGTCTCTCTAGAACGCCCTCCCCTATATCGACATTATTATCTGTAACGAGGCCGAAGCAGAAGCATGGGCCAACGCCACTGGTCTCCCTAATCCCACCGATCTCAAGGCTGTCGCAAAGGCAATCGCCATGCTGCCGAAGAACAATTCGGCTCGTTCCCGACTTGCCGTCATCACCCATGGCCCAGTCGTCGTCTCTTCGGATGCCCCGGAAACGGCGAAGGAATTCGCGTCACCAGGCTCTCAGATGACCAGATCGTTGACACGAACGGTGAGGGTGACGCGTTCGCTGGTGGCGTATCGGCAAGCTCAATGTCCCCGTTTTGCTCTCGAGTGAGAGCAAAATCGAGCACGCTGATACCAGAGGACTTTCGCGAAACGGTAAGGACCGTTCAACTGCTTCCTTTGCTCGTTGATTCCGTTGATTGAGCGTCTTTGGAGTGACTTGTACTGCTCATAATGTAGTCGTTAATCTCTCTTTCCTGGGCGGTCTAAATGCATGGATAGAACCGCGGCATGCTGTGATGCGTATGCGATAAGCATGGGAAATATGTATCGCTTACCGGAATCATCAGGCCATCATGAAGAACCGACTGTTCGAGTGTGGCGACGGAAAGGGCAAGACAGGGTCTTTAACCTTCGTGGGGAACGCGGTGTTGATCGTGGCGTTGGTTAGAAGGGTACAGCACGAACGTGGCTCTCGTGAGAATGGAACCAGGACTTCCGGAATGTGGCCCCACAAAGACAGCACCGGTGACGATGAATACGACGACGGCCGAGTGGTCAAAAAAGAACTTGCTGGAGTTGGGTCTAGGGTTGAGCATTGGGCTATTTTCAAGGGCTTCGTTGGCATGGTATGGTGAAGATGCTTAGAAGGTCCACGTCCACGAAGATTTGACGAGGATGGTGCTCTGGGTCTGCAACTTCTTCTGAGGCAACATTTCTCTGACTGACAACCTCCTATAGTCATACTCCCACCTGTTACCTGCAAAACGTATTTACTTGATAGAAAAGTACCAAGGTCTTTTGGTCTTTTGCTGTTTACAACTGATTGGACTGGTTCGCACTATGAGGAGCTCATAAACTGTCCGGCATATTGACATCAATAGACACTCCCCGCCGGCCTTTTGCTTGTTCAATAGGCGTGTTTTCTAACTTTTATCGTTTCACGTTTTCTCACCGATGTGTACAGTCGGAAAGTCGCGTTGATGCCATCTTTTCCAAATTGTGGCGAACGGAGATCTCTTCTCGTCGCTGTCGCTGCCTACGAGTATCTTCTTTTCCCGACGAGCTATCGCTAGGGCCTAGGCGATAGACTTGGTACCATGTCTACAAGGCTTCTGTGTCTCAACGGGTAGCTCTTTACACCTTATTGTCTTTGTTGACGGGATCTCATCTATTGTCTCGAGACGGCTATGCGGAACGTCGTGACAGGCAGCTTAGCATGTGGAACCTCGACACGCCTCATGAATTCTCGTCGTCGTGCGGTACTAGTTGCAGCTCTACGCATGGGATATGGGATCTGTGGCTCACCCCCGTCAAGCTATTTGCGTTGCCAACTTGGGTCGACGCATATGTTGTCCAGCGGGATTGCAATTTTAAAATGCCGAATGACACAAGTGCAGTCGTGGATGCTACTGAGCTTGGGAGGGGATGCTTTTCAACCAGGAATGGTTGTCGGGCGTCTAGAAGGTACGAATCCTCTACAAGGACATGACGCTGATCTTCGCACAAGTCGAAGAACAACACCTACCTTGTACATATGGATGCGCCCGAAAGTCGTTCGATGAAAACACAGTCGTCATTCTCGCGCTTGGGTGTGTTCGTTGCGAGGGTGTGCGGCGGGGCATTTGACGTCCTCGCACTCCAATGGGATTGCTTAGCCGTGTCTGCAAGGCGAGTGTTCAAATACCAAGGCAGATACCAACAATATACTGACCAGAACAACATCATCACTTCTACCTCGCGACGGCTTGTCCTCTTTCGTCAAGTCGCCGCTCTTTTGTGACCTTCTTCCCAGAGATGTACAAGTACGCTGACAGTCCCTTCGTCCCGCTATGGATAGGCCTTGTATGCAGTGAACAAGGGACAGGAGGACCTTGGGGTTTTTAAGCGACGAGATCTCTGTAGAAATGGCAGAACACCATGACTTCCAGTTATCCTCCCTCCTCCTCACGCAATACGCAACCTGCTCCGGCTGTACATCCGCCGCCACCATATGTCGTCACTCGCCTTGATGCTGCTCTACCTCCCATGTACGACACCAGCTGGAAGAACGTGAAGGAAAACGAATTCTTTCCGGTTGCCTTCAGGAAAGACAAAGGAGCTTTCAGAGCATATGTCCAGGCCAATATTGTGCTACAACCGGGATGGTTCGGCGATTTAGAATTGAAGCGCAGATCAGCCAAGGACGTGTTATGGCCGAAAACTGAGCTCGTTTCTGACAGTCTCCCATCCGATAGTCTGCATTGGAGTCTCAGACTCTTGCGTTACCAGGTGCGAATCGACAAGAAGACTTTCAAAGTCTCGAGCTTAGCGGCCATGATTGTTTTTGAAACGATCTTTGTGGTCCTGACCCCATCTCCTGGGTCATGGCCAGGCGGGTTGGACACTATCGCGAACCTTACTGGCTGGTAAATGCACTTTATTCATTCATACGAGTCTTGGAATTAACAACCCAATCAGGCGGAGCAGCGACATTGAAGAATGGTTCGTAAAACGGATAGACGCCGAATACCAACGTCAAAGCCAATTCGGACGCGACTTTCAGACAGAGGTAAAGGAACAACCTGTCACAACGCGTACTGGCGATCGGCGATCGGTCTATGTTAGAAAGGATGCACGAGATCTTATTCCAAACATGGTCTGGAATAATGCGGACGCGTTCAATTACTGCCTCATCAATCTGCTCAAGCGTCTTGCAGACCGTCGACTTCCGAAATGTTGCAGCCTCACTCTCCACCGCTCACATTGCCATGGTATATATGTTGGCCCTCTTGAACATCGGTTCGGTACAGCGTGGACCGACGACCCGCTAAGGAAGTTGCAGGACATTCAGACACATCGCTTGCCGCAGATCAACCGTGTCGAGCAGTTAAAGTTTCCGTCTCCAGTTACGGACCGGACTCCAAGGGATTCCCGATTCCACATCTTCCTCTTTAATGATAAAGTCGCTGTGGACGACTATTTGAAGAGTTGGGGGGAAGGTCGGATATCGTCATCCTCGCAGTACAGGCATGTAGGGGTCGAAACCTACGATGCTGAACATGACTGAGCAGGCTTCTGTCGATCACGATGATCCTGCTTATTCTTCTCGTTACACCCTAGATACCCCAGCCAGCCCTTGGTTGGCCATTTTAATTGGATTATCCTCTAATTTATTGGTAGTGTTACTTACGGAATCCTGAATCAGACTGTAAGTGGGTGGGAATCCCCGCGCTTTCTATTGTGGGTCTCGTATCATCACACTCGGTGTTCGGACACGAGTGTGGCGGCAGTTAACACACCCTCAGGGACATTTGAATGTTAGTGATGAAGAAGGGCATATGATGTATTTTGGTGATCCGCTACACCCACAATAGTAGCGCCACACAGTAGTGGGCGTACCGAAAAAGGCGAAATCTGGCGCAGCATGGTCATTGTACATGTTTGGCATCACCTTCTGGTAAGGGTCCAGTTCATGATCACGGCATAATCACTGCCATCAGGGCTCGTAATGCTTTGACAATTAACTGAACCGCCACACAGGATACAGCCGTAATGACGCCGTTTGGACACCGTAACACGCACAGCGCTAAACAATTGCGTTATTGTTGAGCTCTCATCACAAAAAAACTGAAGAACTACTCGGTGTTCCCCGGCCCGTCCTTAAAGACATACCGTCAATCGACATGATTCGACAGCAGCTTTACCTTCCCCTCTTATTCCTAGACCATCAAGATGCCCAACGATTCAAATCTCACAAATGATGTATTCGACCCTTGGGCTCCTCGAGCGTCGTTATCCGAAACTCTATATACCAGAGCCTCCAACATCTTACCAGGCTTCGGACAGTCGACACCAACCCATGAAAAGTTGAATGGTCAGTTAGAGTTTCTTCCTATCTTGGCCGCGACAACAACGTCTTCTCCTTAGCCATCAATGATCCCTTGGATTACGAGCAGAAATACGCTCCTGACGACGAATTCCAAGAATTATGCCCGAAAGCAAGAGTCTTTCGGGTGTACAACGACGAGTGCGCTAAACACGACGTCGAAATGGTCAATGGTTGGCGTGAAGGACTCGACGTACTTCTCGTATTCGTGAGTATTTGTTCTGAATTGATTATTACAGGTATCTAACCTTCTACCAGGCTGCCCTTTTCTCCGCAGTTGTAACTACCTTCGTTGTAGCGACCTGCCAATCCCTGCAAGTGGATAACGGCAAAGTTGGCACGGCGCTCATGTCAGAAATGATCGGCGTACAACGCGCTATCTTGCACGTTATGGTTTACGGACCGAAAGCAGTCGAGGCCGTGCCCCCAGCTGTCACTTCTTTCCAGCCCAATGCTGCAGATTTTTGGGTGAATGGGTTATGGTTCACAAGTCTCGGTCTCAGTTTAGCAACGACTTTACTTGCTGTTCTGGCCAAACAGTGGATTCACCAGTACATGTCTTTCACATCCGGCTCTCCTCGCAATCGCAGTCGTGTTCGCCACTTCCGCTATACAGCTCTCCAAAAGTGGCATGTGCCCATCATCATTGAGCTGCTGCCGGTGCTTATGCATGCGGCGCTGGGTCTTTTTTTCATCGGTCTTGTCGTATACCTCTCTTCGCTGAGCCTTGCCATAGCGGTTGTCATGGGACTCATTGCTGCTAGCGCATTCGGTGTCTACTCTGTCAGCAATCTACTCCCGATATTCTATACCGACTGCGCATATAAAACACCACTGTCCACCCACTTCTTCGCCATATTTACTTCCGTGCGTCGACGAGTATCGCACTTCATTGATCCCGATCGCATCAAGTCTTCATCCCTTTCCCCCTCATTGCGAGATGTTGAGCTTGACATGGTTGATCGGGACGGTCACGCCATAGACGCATCGTCCCTCGGGTGGCTTTTCAATGCAACATCTAATCTCTCGGTACAAAGTATGCTTTTCAATGCAACATCTAATCTCTCGGTACAAAGTATCATCCTCCAATCGCTTGGCAGTCTTCCATTGCAGAGTCTTCCCCTCATCTGTAAAGCAGGAGCTGAGGGTATCACTTCAGTTTTGAAGGCAATACAGGACCATTTCCAGACTGATCAGCCGCTCGAGAAATTTGAGAGATTTCAGCGCGCTGCTCTGCTATTCGAAACACGGGAGCCTGAAGTTATAGTTCCGACTATCTGCAAGACATCGAGCAAGTACTCTCGGTATCTTGAACCCACCTCTGCGATCGAGCTGATCAAAGACAATCTTCTTGGTTCGGCAAACCCAGTAAAACTTGACGTTGTTCTATGGGCCAAGATTTTCTCCACGGCCATACTCCCAGGGACCTGGTGGCTCGAAGTAGACCACGATAAGCCTTCCCGGCCCTGGTCCGAGCTTTTGCGAACCGCGGTGAGATTCCACAGCTGTGACCGTTGCAGCTGTGATGTAAAGAGGCAGCCGCTCTTAATCTTCCCGCTCCAGGAAGCCAGAAGCAATGAATTGCCCGGTGCAACCTCATCTGAACAGCAGGATCCTTTACCTTCTCTCTGCATAGACCGGTGCGATCCATCTGAAACTAGAGGCCCTGGTGTGTTGCGGCACGCGTTGGTAGCGCACATGTATCCTTCGTTCCTGCGTTGGCTTTTGCACGTAGGCTTCCCCGACGCTGTTCGGTCGCCCGATAACTATACGGCAGATCTTCCGGATGACATCTTCTTATGGCTCACCATGCTACAAACCCCATCCATTCAAAAGACATCCTCTCTATACAGGATTTGGGTTGGTAGTGACCCATCTTTACTCAAACTATTTGATTCTGAAGGCAGGCAATCCCTCTTTCGTCTGATACTGGATACGGTAAAGAGATTCCCAATGAAAATTCATGTACCTAGGCGGCACAAGGATGTCGACAAGGCTACCCTCATTGCGTTGCAGAACGTTATAGTGTCTGATAATTTTGGGTCTAGCACTATCATTACCATGGACGACGAAGCAATCATCGTGGAGAGCGTGTTCAAGGGCCTCAATTGGCGCCTTCATGCACGTGGATCCCAGGATGACGACTTCAACTGGCTTACACCAGACATTGCCGAGAAAGTCATACAGGTCGCCTTCAAAGCTCCTCTTCATTCGGCCAAATTGGTCGGCAACGTCCTGTCTTATCTTCTGTGTACCAGCACGCACTCTGACAGCGTGGAGCTCATTTACACCGGGCTTCTCCAACGGGGGTGGTTGCAAGGTCTTGCGGCAACCGCGTTCGCTTCTCCCTTCGTTGACGTTTATCCTGCTTGTCCCGACGTTCCTTCACTTTATACATGGGATCCGCACCACACTGGCTTCCTAGCTGCCCTGTACATCGATGGTTTAGCTACCGTTGCATCTCGTTTGCCCGAGACTGTGTACCAATCTGTCTTGGACGACCTCCGCCGACCAGGAAATCTGCGCACCATGTGCCAGATCCTGCTCCTCGCTGACGTGCGCACGCAAACGAAACTGTGGAAGCTGGCGAAGATCGTACAGCCAGAGGCTGATCACTGGAATGACTGTATCAGTGAATTGCGCGAGTTTTCTCGTTCAGACCAAGCACGGAACATGTATGCAGAGCTCTATTTTTCGCCTGCTGTGGGAATTGGTGGGACACCGATTCGAACCGTGAGCCCGGGCGTGCTCCCTACAATCGTCAATACCCTGGCTAAGGACGTCGCCCGCGGATGCTATATCCCTCCGGAACATCTCCCGGACGAGCTTGGGGTGAGTGTGCTCTCCTCGAAGTGGCTCAGCGGGCTAATTTTTGTTTGGCAGGATCCCTTGGAGGAATTCGCCGAGTGGTATCTCAATAACGGTATAGTCAATCATGATATCTATTAAACAGAGGACGAGACTTACTAGCACATCGGACGCCACTGTCTATATATACAAAAGGTATCAGTGTAAGGCTATATATCGTGACAATTTGATGCGGTCAGCGAGCGTAGCCGGCGAGAAGATCAGTCTGTGCATAACCTTGCCCAACTAAAGACGTCGACAACCCATCTTTGAACAAAAATAACTTTACCCTCATTGTTTGTCTGCCGTCCAACGGGGGGGGGAGCTAGCTGTTGTTAATGATTAACGTTTAGCCTTCTACTCCATGACGGAATCTGAAGGATGCACGATAGGCGAGGGAGACAACGAGGATGTTTCGATGTATGACATCCAGAGAGAACATGTAGGTCGTAACGG
>QLPD01008614.1:0-10614 GCA_003314085.1 Hymenopellis raphanipes
TGAACGAATGATAGTCTACGGCGTCCAACCCGGAGACTTCATTCGTTCGTCGTCTCTGCTTTACAAATGTCTTTATCAACATACTCCCCTCCATCCCCTGGAGATGTTTACAATTGCTGCACATTACAGAATCGAAGCCCTTGCCGTTCAGATCTCCAGCCATCTGCTGTCGCTCAATTTCAATACTGTCACCGACCAATGTCGACGCGAAATAGGTCCTGAATATTACAATCGATTGCTCTCACTCCATACAGATCGTCTCGACGCTCTCAAACTGATCGTCACTGACCCGCCGCTCGGTCATCCGTTTACACTTCTATGCACTAACAGCGACCAAGATGACATGGTTAACCTATGGAATTCAGGCATGTCAATGGTTCAAAGGGATGCCACACCGTGTGAGTATCTCCGCTGTCCCGTAATAACACTGACAAGCTCCTCAGATCTCTCTCCTCAATTTCTTGTTGCTCAGATGCGACCCTACCAGGCGAAAGTCGATTGCCTGACTTGCAGTCAACATTTCACTTCCAGACTCACCGACGTCGCGGAAGAGTGGTCCAGAGTCAAAGTATGTCTATGAAGAGAACACTGCTCACGCTAACTCGTTTTCAGTGTACCATCTGAACGTTCTCCAGAATCAGTGGACTTTGTCAAGCTCGTGGGTCGCGTACGGACTTGAATACGGTTCAAGTCAGCGTTGCACTATGGTCTAGTTTTGGTTTCCAGGGACGGGACTTTGTCAAGTTCGTGTGTCACCTTTTCACTATGGTCTAGTTTTGTTTTCAGGACCGGGACTTTGTCGAGTTCGTGTGTCAGCTTTTCACTATGCTCTACTTTTTGTTTTCGGGGCCGGGACTTTGTCGAGTTCAGTTCAAGTCACCTTCTCGCTACGGTACATTTTTCGTCATCTCCATATGCATTCCACAGTCACAGTGTATTTATACAGTGTCTAGTTTCTTTACCGGATTGTCATCTCTGTAGCTAATACAAGCTATGACTCCGCTTCGCTCCGTCTGTAACCGATGTTATTAAGTTAATTCACTACGGTACAATAGGTAGTAGTATCTCATGGTAAGTAACATTTGCCGTTGTCGTTTGGCCGTGCTGTAATTTCACTGCGATTGCATTCCGATTTCTGACTCTCGACAATGCGGTGTATAGCTGTCCGTGAGAGAATACGTCTGTTTCTAGTTCTACGGCGATTCTGTCCAAGGTTAGACCTTGACAGCTATTGAACGTTGTCGCGTATGCGGGAGCTAGAGGGAACTGCTGGCGTGATAATGTGTGACCGGATGGGAGTGTATGAGTGAACGTTATGCGAGGAATTAGGATGTCTTCATGACACAGATTGTCCGGTATGTTTGTGTTTGGAAGTAGACGGACAGTGATGACCCTTTGCCCAAGGGCGATAATGTGAACACGAACGTTCTTTACCAAGCCCCGGTCGATAGAGAAGTTACGTAGGAGGCGGTAGACGCCATTGGTTTTGATAATCAATCGATATGCAGGTAGACCCGGTAATACACGCCGGGCAGCATAGTCAAGAAGTTGTGCAGGATCCAAAGTATTGGCACCAAGGTCATCGGATTCCCGAATGGTATCGGAAGCGATATACCATCTGTCGATGCCTGCGACTTTACCGAGGACGATGTCATTATATCGATCGATTTGGATGTTGGTGGGAGCGAGGATGTTTCGGGATACACATCGTTCAGGATGGGGGAGAATGTCTGGTGGATAAACAAAGTTGACGACATCGTCGGTGGTGTATAATTGTTGTAAAGCGCTAAGGTCCACGCGAGGTCCCGCGCCATCGCCGATTGCATCTACAAAGGCAGCAAAGTTGGGATCCTCAGCGTTTCGGTAGGGTGCGTGAAGCGTGTATATGTGGAATAGGGGCCATAATGGAGAAGAACGTACGGATGCGTCGACTACGCGAACTCGATTTCCACCTTGGATAACAGGACACGTTTGTCGAAAGTCACCTGCGAGAAGCAGAGATTTCCCTCCAAAAGGTATGTTGTTCCGCATCACTCGCTGTAGAGTTTCATCAACGCATGCAAGGACAGCACGATTTGCCATAGGGACTTCGTCCCAAATAATTAGAGATGCCGAGCGAAGAAGCTCAGCGCGTTTATCGGTGGCAGTAATGGGAGAAGCTAGCATTTCGTTGTTATTGTTGACGGGAACCTGGAGAAGCTCGTTGAAAGAATGTAGCAAAATATCATGAACATTTACCTTGAATGTCGCATGTGTCGTACGTCCACCTTCATATTGTTGAGCGGCGAACGCAGAAGTGGCGGTGGTTAAGACGATATGGCGATGAGTGCGGAGATAGTCACAGAGAGTTTTGATAACCCAGGTTTTGCCGCGACCAGCCTTTCCATCGATATAGGCCAGAAGTTGCTGTCGGGCTTGTAAGGTGTCGAGGATTGACTGGTATGTGTGCCGTTGTTCATCAGTCAGTGACGCCACTTGAGTATGCACTCGGTTACTGAGTAGCGTTATCTGGGGTTCCCATCGCGCTATTTCGTGTTCGAGTTCGGTGCCATAGGTGTCTGGCTGGGGAAGTCCAAAGTCATCTAGTGTCTTTCCGTATTCTTCAAGGGCATGGCCCAGTTCGACTAATGCATCGTTTACGCCTAGACTGATGACGTTGTTACGGCGAAGGATGTAGTCTGCTGCGAAGTGCTCAGCGAAGTCACTCCAGAGAGCTATGGGATTGTGAATGCAGTCGTTGGTGAGAAGATGGATGAATAGAAGACGAAGTTGGCGAGGTGTACGAAGGGAGTTGACGGCTTCAAGCAGTGCGTACTCCGCTTCATTTGCATGGGTAAAGATGCCTGCTGCGGTTGCCGCTTCCTGATATGATGGGTAGTGGACACCGTTTATAGTGTAAAAGTCATCAAAGGAGCGCCCGGGAAAGCATTGAAGCAATGCTCGCAGGTAAAAGAGTTCACCTTTCGATGGCAATACCGGCTGCAAGCGCGCGACGTGATACTCTTTCGCTGTACGCAAGATGACGTGCTGACGTGGTGCATTCAGAGCATTGGGTGTTTCGCGATAATAGTGAGGATGGTTGTCGAGTTCAGGATGAAAGGGTGCAATGCGGAAGATCTGATAATATTCGATGTACGTTAGGGCATCGAAAGATCGTTGTGTGTTATGCAGATGGAAGAGGCCAGGGGGTCGATGAAAGTACCGCAGCAGTGCCGAGAAGGATGTTGATGGGTTTCGGCGAGCGTATTGCGCGTGTTGATGGGTTTGTGATGGAAGGTGGATGGAGAGTGATGTTACGGAGGGATCTTTTAAGCAAATGTGGAAGCCTAAAATACGCCAGGCGGCTTCCTCACTTGTAAGGTAGCGCGCTTTCCAAAAGTCTTCGATTTCGTCGATATGCTGATTTTCGGCAGCTAATGCGTACTTGGTGTAATCTGGTCCTAAGGGCATGATGAGAAATCTTAAATATGATTCTAAGTAACACTATACCTTTGTATACATACTTAAAGAGGTACTGAAAGAGATGTGAGGTGCTCGCACACTCAACATTGATATGACAGTTAAATTCGAGAAGCAGAGGCAGAATGTGCGGTACGACATTGACATCAGCTTCCGACCTTCGACGATAGAGGACACGGCCATCTCCGGCGATTTGTGTTACGGGTCGAATGGGGTGGGGATAGCGAAAGCGACAGATCTCGCGATTTTTCAAGCAGTAGGAAGGAGAATGGCGATGGATCATGAACTTTCGTACGACTGCTGCCTTAATGGGATCAGAGGGAAGTTCTGCGGAGATGATGGCGTCGATGTCGGCGGGTGAAAGATCTTTTGGATACTTGATCAGAATATGAACATGAGGGAAGCCACGCTTCTGAAATTCAATGGAATATATGATGTAGATTGGTCGGCCGACGTGAGGAAACAGATTTCGAAGGATTTTGATTAAGCGGCGGACTTTCTCGTGGAAGACACGAGCGACAATCAGAGGAATGTCTGTTCCGTTCTGACCTGGTCGACATTGGGATACGATTTCAGGCCATTCCGGATTGCAGGTCATGGTGATGAAGAATGTTGGATTGCCTAAAGCGGCGGCGACGGCTAAAGCATCCGCGATCTGCTCTGATGCCCATCGATTTGATCCGAGAAAAGAGGAAGGTAGATAGATGTTATCGTTATCTGGAATGGCGCCTTCTCCCATCAGTGCGGCATCTGCAGCTCGTACACGCTCTTGATTTTGGCGAATGTATGCTAGTCGGCTTTCGAGGTTGCGACTGAACATGTCAACGAGATATTCGTTTGTTAGTCGTCCGAATGTTTGGAAACGAGATTCGTGCAGCAGTCGATAACGGTAGTACCACATTTGAGTAGCATCGTCATCTCTGACCGCTTCTCCTGCCGTGGCGGGAATTCCCCAACCCAGTGTAGCGTGAGGAAAAAGTAGAGGATATGCCAAAGGTTCCCAATTACGGCTGAGGAGGGGTACCTTCTGTTTGTCACCATTGAGGTGAATACAAATCATGTTTCGAGGCTGAACAGCTTGTGCGGAAGTGTTTTCATAGTTGAGAATCGCAGCTATTTCAGAGTCGGGGCCTATATTAGATTGAGTATCATGACTTAAAGGTGATTGTACAGTGTACTACTTACCAGAGTCTTGTAGTTGTAGATGGGCATTCGGGCAGTGATGTAGATTGATGAGACTGAGTTGTCTCAGTTGGTGCACGAATGGATTGACACGTAGTAATGCATCTTTAACAGCTGTGATCCACCAAGGGGGGAGTTGTGCAGCTTTTTCGGGAAATGGGATGTGATCCTGCATGAATCCATCATATAAAAGCCAACGCAGACAGGAATTCTGATGTGATGGACGAACACGATGATACACCTTTCCTTGAATAGCCAAGAAGGAAGGTGGGCCAGGTAGATGGGGAAAGTCATGTGTGGTTTCGACAGAGGCGAAAGAGAATATGAGGTTCAGGACACGAGACTTTTCAGAAATGTGACTGTCCTGAATTAGATTGTGATATTCGTCGGGCAAAGGAGGTAATGAGCGTATCGTGCCAATATATTTCCCTTTGGGACCACAGCAGAAGCCTCCACGCTCACCGGTAAGCAGAGGAATTTGACATCGAGGACAAACGTGAGTGTTAGTCCAGTGTAGTTTCGTTGTGGATATGTGGCCAATGGACCATACGACCGCCATAGGGAAAGTGTCGTGCGATCGATCACCACCTTACTTGGAAGTGTTTTAATAAGCAGCGCGTATACTATTCAAATTTTACAGTCAAAGTAATACCAAGGATACTCGTACAACTACGGTGGTAGTTAGATAGAAACATATTTAAGAACGCTTGCGCTTCTTCCAAATGGGATCTTCATTGTTGACGGATTCTTCGGTGGTGGAAACAGTAAGCTTTCCATCGTTGGTTAAATCCATTCCTTCGTGTTCGAGGACAGTTTGCGGGACACTGATGAAGCATCTGAGTACAAAGCAAATCAAGAAGAGACAATACGTGCTCAGTGTCGCCGTCCTCAATAGAAGTACCCTTATGCTTGTCTTCATCTTCGTCGGCATCACTTGGAGTGATCTCGTTATCTTCGATAGCTTCATCATCGATAAAAACGTTCGACACAGTTCTACAGGAGTGAGATCAGCAGAACCACTGAAAAGCATGAGAATCAACGATACTTTTTGCCTTTCGCCTTAGAGGGTTTGGCCTTTCCTTTGCCCTTTGGCTTTCGTTTTCCTTCAACGACAACGGTGGCCTCTTCAGGAATGGTTTCGTCACCTTCGGCGTCATTGTTCGGCGGCGGCGAGCCAGACATGCTACATGAAAATTGCTTAACGAGGATGATTGATGGTCCGAGAATAGGACGTACAGGACGGAAACAACAGGCGCTTTCTCTTGCTTGATTTGTGGAGGAACACTGGGAGCGGAGTACGATGTAGATGCAAGCGGGCCGCCAATAGACATAAGCGTTGATCCTCGCGATGACCCAAGTAACGAGGAATCAGGTGATGGCGGCATTGAAAGCAGGTTGGAGAATGCAGATGTAGACGTAGGCTGCGTATATGACGCTATTGGTGAAGCAAGAGATACGGAAGGCAGGGCAGACGTCGTTGCAATACTTGTATTCGATGAAGTGGGTGCGTTGAATTGTACGCTGACCAACATAAGTAAGGGTCAATGTTGACATTCGTCAAAAGAAGAAGCATACGATGTCGGTAAAGCAATACGTGTCGTTATCGGCGTTCCTCCTGCGTTCACTGTTCCCCCAAGAGACGTACTTGGTCCAACATTGTTTTCAAGTGTCTCAACATTGATTAAGAGGACTCCCGACCGGGATTCGTACTCGAAACCATGTCCAGAGAAGAAGACGGTTGCGCCCACTCGAGGCAGTTTGACGTTATCCCAACGATTTCGCGCCTTCAAAAGGACGGCGCTGAAATAATTATCAGTTGGCGAGGGTGACACCAAAAACAGAGAACGTACACGACTTGAAATGTTTGTGATTCGCCTCGAACATACTCACGGACGCTTACTACAAATGCCCTGTCACCATTCTCAGCCGCACTAATCAATCGCGTTACGGAACCAACGATGAAGAAAACCGGTGCCGGATAGGCAATTTGACCATTCAGATACTCCTCGGTGTTTCCAGGATCGCCGGGAACAGCAGCGAAGTCAATGACTTCGAACAACGCAAGAGAGCGTGGTGGAAGGGCGACACGACTGTAGATGAATGCTACAGTGTTATCAGGAAGAGCGACATCTTGGTAGGGGCTCCAAGCACGGATTTCGCCGGGGATAGCGCCGTTCTGCTGAAGTCCGAGAGCGGTGCGATAATGCATAAAGTAGTTTGTCTTCTTTTGCACTACTTTGTGTCGTTGACCTTCGCTCAAAGCGAAAAAGCCACAGACGAGTGCAGAAGACATGATAGCAGGCTGAAAGGACATCAGTTTAAGATGGCTCACCATAAGCGACGTCTGTCTTACAGCGACATCACAAATGAACGAGAAAATGACCTCACAAAGTACGTCGGAGAAGATGTCAACTATGATAGAAGCTTTCAATTAGTACAGCAAAGGGACACAGAGTCAAGAACAAACAGCCATCATCGTAACAACATGAAAGTATTGCAATGTATCTGTGGGCTTTTCATATGTGGCTATCAAGAGGTCAGTGAGGTGACAATGATTGCGTAGAAGATTGCTAACATCGTGAATAGGATGCCAGCGACGCTGATTCCATGCCCCCATTGATTCGTACGGAAACATTCCATGATGCGTCGCCTGTTATGAGACGTGGTATCTTACACGTCCATATACTTCGATTTGCGCAAGATGATGCCGAATGTAGCGCGAGTGCGTAGGTTGTGTACGAGTCACGATACGAGCGGTTAAGAGCGAGAAGGCAGATATCGAGAATAGTGAACACATGGATTGAATGACGGATGCATATTGTGAATGTAACGTCGACAATGCAAAGGTAATGCGCTAATTGGTGCAAACGCTGTCGACTCCATCGGCGTCTGCGTTCATACCGATTTTGCGTCCAGCTCGCGTCATGCTTGAGGATAGTAATCAGAGTGATTCTCACTGAAAAGTCGGAAGCGTACCACACAACTTTGGTCTGATGGCCAAAACATGCGCATGGATCAGACTGAATATCCGGGTCAGCAGAGTTCTCTGATAAGCGAATGGCGTCCCGAAAATGAACCAGTCTAGAATTGCCACGCCATGGAGTGGTGACGTAGTTTGGCCTCCTGAGCGTCTCTTGGTCGAAAGGTCGAAGCGCGTCATCAGCTGCGAGGCCCATAATAAGTAGATGAAGAAAAATGATGTGCAAAGACACACCATAGCACAGTGAACGTTCCAATCAACAACAGTGACGTGGCGGCGGAGTGTGCGATGCCAATAGTCGTAGGGGCTTGAAAGTCCGGTCTTTCATAGAAGGACGATGAACAGACTGCGGGGGCTAGGCGATCTTCGCAGCGGATGCTCATAATGGCGTGGTTGAGAGCGAAAGTCGTTGAACGATGCCATAAGCGTGCCACATGGCAAAGCACGCAACTTTTGGCCCCTGGGCCAAAAGTTGCGTGGGGATCGGACCGAATATCCGGATGGTGGTTTGACGCCAAGAGAAAAAAGGAATCAAACGCTTACGCGGCATGTTGGCAATAGCCGAAACGTGGAAAAATCGTGATCGGAATCTTTCTTTAGTCAGTCCGTTGTTGGCGCGCGTGCTCGAAGACTGGATTAACAGCAGTCGGTAGAACACAGTTGTCGCGTGTGGGAGAGTGGAGTACAGTGGTTGGCATGTGAGAGAGCAGGTAAATGTACCGCCGTTGAAAAGAGTGTGAAGAGGGCAAGCAGGTGATAGCGGAAGTTTTGGTTTAGGCAGCTTTAAGCGTGTAGTTTGCTTAATATATGTTCTATCATCTCTATCAGGACTACTACTAGTTTCTTTCGTCGCCTTAGTTCCACGCCTGCCACTGGAGTACAGTTCAAGTCAGCTTTTCGGTCCAGTCTCGATAAACGATTATCATTTCGACCTATGCATTTCCACATAGTCACAGCGTGTCTAGTTTCTTTACCGGGTCATCATCTCTGTAGTTAATATCATCTCTATCAGTATTACTACTTTCTTTCGCCATTAGTTCCTCGACCGTAGCCGCACGCCTGCCACGCAAAAATATCCACCCGCCAGGTGCATCCTGCAAAGACCTAATAATGACAACCTTCTCAAAGAGATACTTTATCTGCTCCAACGAATAGCCCGACGTCTCCGGCAGGAATGCGTACGCCCATACCGACATGAGCACGCAGCATATGCCAAAGATGAGAAATGTCCCATATTTGATGTCGTTCTACATTATCGGCGTGAGCTTCGAGATCGTGAAGGAGAACAGCCAGTTGACGCCAATCGCGATGGAGAGGGAGACCGTTCGGAGATGGTTAGACGCGACTTCGCCCGCGACGACCCATGGGAGGGACCAAACCCTATGCAGGATGCGACCGCACAGAGGTACACAGCGACGATGGACACGTAGCTCGCTGGGACCACCGTCCCAGAGGTATGAATAGCGCTATAGCCAGCGATCCAAAGCATGGTCGCGTGTCTCAGCCCACCGATAGGCATCGTTTACGTCCCAAACCTTCGACAGCAAAGGCGAGGACGAGGGCCACTGATATACCTTTACGACGCCGTAAATGCCTGGTGACCCCGACTAGTGAGTGAGGGAGTATATAGAAACGTTCATGAGGCTCACCGGTAGCGAACAGGCCGGAGTTGGTTCCTGTTATCCCTAGACTCGCGAAGATCTGGGGACTAAAGTAGTTGATCGCGTTTGTACCTGTTCATTGCTGCCAGAACATGACGAGGGATGGTATACAGCACCGCAGAGCGATAGCGCGCGACTCTCCCATCAAAGCAAACTGACGAAGGACAGGCAGCTCTTCCTTTCCTTCAAAGTCGGCCTTGATCTCCTGCAACGTCTGTTGGACAACAGGGTCATCAGGCATCTTTCGTGCTACAAACGCGAGCGTCTTGGCGGCGCGATCGTACTGCCTGTGCTCGACCCACCATCGAGGGGATTCGGGCTGGAAGGCCATGGCGATCGTGAACAGCACACCAGGAATCATTCTGCATCATGATCAGCTTCACAAATCACCGGGTAAAACAGGTGTTGTTACTCACTGGCGGCACCCTCCATTGCATTTCTCCGTACGGGATATCTTTCGATGCGCTATAGTTGACCCAAACTAACGCGAATCAGCAATGTCGACACGCCAAGAAAGAAGAACCACCTCACAGCTCAACATGATCCCAACGTTATTCGCGAGCTGAATCATCCCCGTACAACGACCACGGATCGCTTTCGGCACACATTCCGAGACGTACGAAGGTACGAGCGCGGACACCATGCCCACACCGACGCCACCAAGGAATCGACCAAAGTAGAGCACACGCAGGCCAACTTCCTGCGTGCTTCCCAGCCCGACGATGCACTGGATCAAGCTCCCGACGAGGTAGATGACCCCAGAAGCGATGAGGCACGCTTTCCGCCCAAAGCGGTCTGAGAAGTATCCCATCGCGAGCGCACCGAAGCTATACGCGATCAGGAGCATGTATAGTTAGTCCTGCAAGAAGAACTCACAAACACGCAGCCTGCAGAACGTAGACAATGTTCCCGCTGAGTACTGCTTGAACGACCTCATAGTGAGGACACCCCCGATGAGACCTCTATGTCGTCCCAGTCAAGCAACACGAAAAAAAATAAGGCTACGGAAACAATTACGAACATGTCCCATCTATAGAAGATGCTCCCCATCGCAGCAGAAAGCGCCAACAGGTAGGCATTGCGGTATTCAGCGGCTTGCTTCAGCTGGTCCTTGACGGTCATGACGGGGGTCGTAAAATCTTAGAAAGCCAAATTCCAGAAGAACTGGGTAGGTGACAGGCCATGGGACCAACGAGATGGAATGGTGGTGGGAAGAACAGGTGGGCGATAATGCGAGCCTGCTGGGAAGAAGGACGACGTTAGAGGAATAAAGCCAGAAATAGAGATAGAGGAACAAGACTCACAACAAAGCCCTGAAGATCAAGGACAGAT
>QLPD01008615.1:0-11008 GCA_003314085.1 Hymenopellis raphanipes
TGAGCGCTGGCCTGACAGTCCACCTGATACTAAAGAAGGCTACTATATTCGCGATGTGTTCGATGGTGCGTCCAAGCCTTCTTGCCGAGGTTGCTGCTGAGCACGTCGCTTCTACAGATCTCTTCAAGAGCAAGGCTGCCGCGGGCACCGCCGTCCGGTAAGTGTTACTGCATGCTGGTCCTGACTGAACGCTAACCTTCCTTCAGTTGGATACCTCGTGGTGATTGGGGTTGCGCGTCTGATCCTTCTGGGAGAAGTGTTAGCATACACAACGCTGCGTACACAGCTGATCAGTAAAACATGTAATTATTGACAATAGAGTAGCAGTGTTTGACGGAGGCGACCGAGAGAACCAGAAAGAGACAAAAAAACGTTGCTATCAAGTAGTAGTAATCACTGAGGACATAGCAAAGCGTTGGGGTGATGCGCCTTCCACTTGAAGGAAGGTATCGGCCGCAATGGTCAATAAAGAGGGTAACCTTCTGACGCCAGTTAGGACTCGTGGTGCCTAAGACGAGCTTTCCTTACGAGCATCAGGTCCAATTGTTCGAGCGACTCCACCACGCCGATTAAGAGTAACGAACTAGAACGGAGACACGCAGCACTTCAGTATCGTTTACCTGTCGACCAAGCTTGTAGCCACTCTTTGCAATCTATTATATGGTAGCGAACAATAACTAAATGTCCCAACGGTAAAAGATGTGTAAGTATGCAAGGATGTAAGTAAGTATGTGTAGATGCAACATAAAATGCAGTCCAAGATCGTAAGAATACATTATATCAGTCTATACAAGTCCGTTAAGTCGGAGTTGGCACCGGAGGAAGTTTTGTAGTTGAAGGATTTGTCCAGAAAGCGTCTACCCGCCTCGCGGGCCAGCCAACATAAACACCACCAGATTCAGCCACTTCGCCTGAAGTAAGAAGTGTGTGTTCGCATAGCATGCTTCCGTCTTCCATTGACGCTCCAGAAAGAAGCCGAGAGCCAGATCGCATAGCACAACTAATCAGCATGGCCGTGAGCGTGAGCCACGATAAAACAAGCGTGAATGCTTACCCATTCCCAATCTTCAGAGGATTCAAGGCAAAATTCCCGCGAGAGTTGATGTGAGCTACAACGGAACACGAGTCGAGAGCAACCTTGTCACCAAGCTACCGTGGAAGGTCAGTCAAGTTGGAATACTGACAAAACTTTACTTTACCTCGACGAGATCCGGTTCGGTCAAAAGGCCCTGCTTCCCGCCAGCATCGATGGCGCAGTTCTTCCCGATTTTCGCACCCAAGGCACGATAAAAGCACACAATGAACGGAGTGCCTGTTAACGTTGCCAATACACCACCGTTACCAAAGCCACGATAGAGGGGCCGGCAAAGTACGAGATGCAACTGCCAGCGCTGGCAGTAGCTGCTCTTATCCCATTCAAACTGACCTGGGGTCCTCCGTCCAATGACAATCCATTTGGTAACGATAACCCAGAATATTGCCAGTAGTGCTTGGAAGTCAAGACAGGCGATGAAGCCGGTGGCGATAAAGCCGTAAACGAGGCCAAAGGTATACCACTGTGGTTCGAAGAGCAAAGGGAAATGAATGCTGAGTTGCCGAAGACCTTGTGCAGCTGCAACCGCGGCTATGGACCAGTATGCTGCCGAAAGACATGCGACTGCAACGTTGATGGCAAGGATCACGATGTAAGGAAGAACGAAGAAGTCCGCTTTGCGTTTGTAGTAGGCCCGGCCGAAGGGCGTTGTAGTATCGCTTTTAGGATCCGTGTCCTTGAAGCCTTTGTTGAGACATATGGGCTCGCCCCGTTCTTAGAAGAGAGTGAGAAGTAAAACAAGGCAGATAATAATGTAACGCACGGCATCCAAGCCATGTGGAACCGTCCTCATAAGAAGCACCACGACGAGTCATAGTTCCAGAGCCCAATACCGCCCGTCTCCCGATTGTCACCCCGGGAAGGAGAACTACACGATCCGCGATCATCGCTAAACGAGGTAGGTCAACAGGCAACATCGAAGTCACTTTTGAGAACAACTTGCCCCCATCTTTAATGACTATCTTCTCGCTTCCGATACAGTCCGTGGTGAGAATCTCCGAACGAGACCCAAACACAACGTCGTCTCCGATCTCGAGCAACTCAGGGTCGAGGCAGTATAGACCCGAGCCTGGCCAGTAGACACGTTTGCCAACCTTTGCGCCCATGCAACGATATACAAGAGAAACGGCCTCGTAGTGAGTACCTACAATGGAAAAGGCACGTTTCAGCTGCTCCTGTGATAGAAGATAACCATTGATGTAACGTCGGAGGAGAGACCACTGTGAGGCGTTAGCGCTGGGCCGCTGTCCATTGAGTCCCAAGATACGTTTGACGATGAGAGCTAGTATAAGATGGATAATCGGAGTGACCACGGCCCTGACCATTCTTGACACAGCGTGGTACAGTACACGCTTAGGATTGGCGAACCAGAAAATGACCGCCACAAGAGAAGCACGATCGGGTTCAATGAAATCTGTCTGGTATATCATGAGGAAAATTGACGCGAACCAAGGAACATCTAAGGCCAAACCGAAGTCAATTACAGTGTCAGCAATGTAAGTGTTTATACACGTACATGATGCTAGGAAGATGATGAGGAACAGCGGCCACGCTATGGAAAGCTTGAGTAGCCAGTGTGGCTCCCTAATACCAGTACGATTGTAATACGCATAACTTGCGGGAGAGGGAGGCTCGAGAGATGATGAATGAGGTCCGAGAACGGTGCCTGGAGGGATAACAGAGCCCGGAGAGAGTTGGGTGTATGTATTGATTACAGAATTTCCGCCCACGACAACATTGTCCAGGCGGAAGTATCCGTCACGTTCCACGCTGAAACCACGGACAAGGGCCCTATCCACTCTACAACTGTCACCGAAATGTAAAAGGTCGTATTCACCCAGTTGAGCGTTTTTCGCAATCGTAACGTCATTGCCAACATGGGCACCGAGCAGCCGATAGTACAGAATCTCGAGCGAAGGGTGAGCAGAAAATATTCCCCGTCCAGCTGTTCGCAGGCTCTGGTCGACTATCCACCAACGTAGATGATAAAGGGACCAACTAGAGGTATGGCATATTAAGACGATATCACAATTACACACGACTACGGAAGGACTTACAATTGATACGTTCCAGGCTTATACCTGCCTATAATTATCCACTTGAACGCAATTGCTGTAATTGGCGCAATTACCCGACAGGCAAACCGAGCGGCAACGATAGAACAAAGAAGAACACCAAGCCGCTCCCAGAAAGTGTCGGTGATGAGGGGTGCCAGCCATGACATGACGTATAAAAGTAATGACCCTAGATTCGAAGGTTAGCTACAGCTTACATTCAGGGTACCAAACATATCTCACATGTCAAGGCAGACTTCAACGGATTGAAGAATAAGAAAGGGATTATCTGGAAGACGAGTGAAAGTGGATGCCACTGGCTGCGAGACTTGGGCGAGGGGCTTTCCGCCAGAGAGGGAGGCTGCGTATGGAAATGAGGGGTAGACGTCGCCTCCAGCAGGGTGTTGATCTCTGAAAATTTGTCGGAAGGTAGGGAATCGACTGATGCATTTCGTTCTTGTCTCTCGAGAAGATCGGCTATACCAGCAACCGTGCTATTGACGAACATAGACGATACCGGGAGAGAGATGTTGGATTCTCTGCGAATATGATAAGACAACTTTCCAAGTAGAAGAGAATTTCCACCGAGCAGAAAGAAGTCGGAGTCCGAAGAAATCATGCTGGGCTCCAGAGAAAGCACCTCTGCTACAGCGTCCCGCACTAGGGACTCATGGCTGGACGCGGTTGACAGGTTGTCTTGATAGAATTTTCCTTTCAAGGCCTTGAAATCAACATCGCCGGATTCGGTGCGTGCTAGAGGGCGGGCGACGACATGCAGGCGCTCTGGTATGTCATACCCATGAAGAATTTTGCCTAGCCATGATTTGAGACCTTGTGCGTCTGTGGGTATCATCGTGACAAAAGCCTCAGCACTGCCATCAGACCGCGAGCGGACGGCGAAGTCCTTCACACCAGGTGAAGAACGAACAGCTCGTTCAAGGGCCACGATATTGAGGGAAACTCTTGAACAGGGGATTGGGTCTGAAAGTGGTGCTAGAGGAGACGGAACCTGAGCCTGAAAATGACGCTGGAATGTAGGGACCGCATCCGACAAGCAACCGAGACCCAGCCGCGAAGCCAGGTGTATTCGAAGAGGTTTTCCTGCACTGCAACGGAGTTAAATGAATCTGCGAAAAGACCAGGGTGAGTCGTACAAGTTCTTGGGGACGTCCGCCATGTATACTACAGCGAAGGGCCATTTAGAAGGATGTAGATGCTCTCTATGGCCGTTTAAGATGCACGTCAGATGTTGAACATAATCACAAAGGTTACCTTAGTCTGTCATGTAGTTGGGTGAGACCTATGCGAGGAACGCCGGTTGGAGTTACAATCACAACGCCAATGACTTCCTGTAGCACGTCATGCGGGATAGAGAACGCCAACGTCGACTAGGCAACATTAACAAACGCAACCAATGAACGAGAAACAGCACACCTTAACACAGTCTTTTGAGCAAGTGACAATGGCCTCTTCTACTTCAAATGGTGATATAACCTCACCACCTTTGTTGATGATCTCCTTCGACCGTCCTGTTATGTATAGATATCCATCTAGGTCCATGTAACCCACGTCGCCTGTATCAAACCAGCCATCGCGGGAGAATGCAGAAGTATCTAGAGGCGCGTTTCGGTCAGGCGAAATCTCGTAACCCTCGAAAGTGGGAAGTCCTCGAACAGAAACAGCCCCCGTCTGCCCTCTCTGAAGCTCGCATTCACGATTACTTGGATCACGAATGGACATATATGGGCCGCACGCGATTCCAGAACACCCCGGACGCTGAAGTTGGTAGTCGGTTGGCGGGGAAGCGATAGGCATACATCTGCAACATATTAATTATAACGCCATTTCCGACAAACAATACTGACTCTGTCATTCCGTACGATGGCAGGACGACTGCTCTGAACCGGTTCCTGAGCTCGACCGCTAACGACGGCAAGAGACCGCCGGCTGCATTGCAAATCAAACGTATCTTCAGGTCGCGTGCAGGTACAATATGATCGGGTTGAGAGGCCAAGATTGCATGGTGTATGGTAGGTGCAGCAAAATACCTTGTAGCCACGTTTTCAGCAGCCAATTATCGGTGCAGAAGGACACCTACCAGGTGGCACCCAACTGAGAGGCCACAGACCAGAACGTCATGGCATCAAATCCGATACACATGATAGAGCTCCCCCCGGAGAAGACAGGTGCCAATAAGTTGCGAACGATACCACCAACATGGAACAGCGGCATCATGTTAACTAGAGAGCAAATGAGCACTCATTACAAAACATGGAGCCAACGCACGGTTAACATCACTGGGTTTCAGATTCCATGAATGAACTACAGCCCACGTCCCAACAATAAGAGAGCGCAGATTATATGGGACGACCTTCTTCCTGCCACTCGTCCCTGATGTGTGTAGAATCAATGACTGATCATCCAGCCGATGTGGTCTCGAGGGAGAGGATGGAATGACCATATCGTCACCTAAGATAGTTGTATCAAACAACCCAGCTGGACCAGAAGTACGTCCCCGGATGTAGACGACCTCGCAACCCAGGTCTCTCTGTAACGCCTGAAGATCGAGTCGTTCTTCCGCATCATCAGTGGTGACAATTACTTTGGCCCGAAGTCTCTGCACGTCCTCTCTGAGCTCAGCAGCCGTACAACTCCCGTTGACTGGCGCGCAAGTGTGATAACAAGCAAGGGATAACAGAGCAACAGCGTTAACCGGACCAGGTGGCAACGCAATTACGACTCTGTCATTGGGCCCGAGACGGGGCCGGAATCGGGAATGCGGGAGGGTGAAGTTGGCAACGAAGGAACGGAGTGCGTCGTGGCATAGCGGTGGTCGGTTAGGTACCGTTGAGTAGATTACGGGGGAGGAGGTCGTGCAGAGGCAGTCCAACAATGTCTCCAGAACGCTAGAGGTAGCGAGCTGTTCAAGAAGCGAGTCTCCCAAAGACCAGTCTTTATGTACGACGACGTTTGAAAGGAATGCTAGAGGAATCGACATATCTGGACACGCGTATACTAGCGCGACTCCAGGAAGAGACCCTGGGGTGGAAGAAGAGGCGGATAGTGACAGGTCCAGCCAGTGTGCGTGCTCGGTGTTCATTCACATCAGCCATGTTGGTCTTTATCTGGGTCTCTGGGGGGCCAATTGGTCAAACGGAGATGACGAGGTGATGGTGAAAACCACACCGACTTGCCATTTTTGGTTGCCGATCGTTTGATCGGCTGTTTTCTTAGTGCCTGGCTGGCGTCTCGAGCATGCATGCCAAGGTCTTTGTTGGCCGTTAAACCAGACGATAGGCTGTCTACTCCAAGATGTTGGTCTCTCAATTACAAGCCGTGGGGTTTCTTTCAACTTCAAGTCAAGCCAGGAACAAGGAGTCCGACACACCGCGGTACCTATGGCCACCAAATGACCACTGAACATTCCGTTGGATCAAAGAGTCTTCCATCATCAGAGTTGAAGGCTGGAGACAGCGAAGGAGACCGGATACACCAAGACTACACAACTGATTTACTTGATGGTGTTCATCAGCAATCATTCTGTGGCGGTGAAAAGACTAACTAATCTACCATTTGAAGAGCAGGCTGTCGGAGGAAGAATAAATAGAGATACTAGTTCAATCACGAGGAATGGAGCATGGTGAAGAAGTCCCGGTCATATTGAACTGTTCCTTGTGTGAGGATTTGAAGGACTTCTTGGTGAACTGCATTAAGCTTCACCATTTGAAGGGCTAGGCGTAGTGGACGCCGTCCGTTGAGGCCGATTTCGCCGCAGCAGTACCAGGATACTGCATCAACATTGCGTACTGCGCAGCCCGCCCGACGTGGGACTCGTTTACACCATTCCTCTGCTGTGTTAATTCCCCGATACATGGTCCCCCGAACACCAATAGAATCAGAATGACATCTTCACCCGAAGCCCACACTTAACGAACAGCCTGCATCCCGAAATGATGTTTTACGGTCACATCGTCCATGAAGTTTTCCCATGTAGATGTTCTCCGCCGCAATCTCCACGGTGTACTTCAAAAATACAGACATTGACACTTAACAGGTTGAATGTAAAGAATCCCCGTCGCGTTATCTTGACCTGCACGGCAGGAATGTGCATGCCGGAACGCGGGACGTCTTCCGTAACTCCCAGATCATTGGATGGTACCAAGACCTTCAAAATGCGTCTGAAATCAGACAGTAACGAGAGGGTAGCAGCGTCAGCGGTAACTCGCCGGAGATAATGCGGTTTAGCACACTTTCGCCCTTTAACAGCGCCGCCAAAGCGAGTCAGATCCAATTAGCTCAAAGAGCTACATACGTACGTCGTACCATTCGCCATAACATGAATCTTGCGGTGATAACAGGACTCATGTCATTTAGATGTGCGTATGTGCGAGTCTCACGTATAATTCCCAGGCGAAGCGTGACAATGACTAGACGATCGACAAAAGACAGAGTTTCATCATTCATGAGAGCCCTTCCATTGAAGCGATGCTGCAAAATCATTGAACCTGTAAAGAAAAAATTGGGCAGGAGGTTTTTTCGACTTGGATGCGTCATGGTTCAAGCAATTCGAACTTCAGTCCACTGCACCGTCTCGGCGGGTAGGTATATGATGCAACATCATCAAATTTTGAAAGAAGCAACAAAGAAGACAATCCAAATGGTGTTCCTCAAGGCAAGGCTGTGTCATTGTTAGGCTGGCTTGAGAGGCGACACAGATAAATAGGTCACGAACATTGAAATATTGAAGTCTGAACGCCTTTACACGAGCAAGCCATGTAAGGACCCTCCACTTATACGCCAGCTACAAGGTCCAGTCCATTGACGAACAGTGGCAACAACAGATACATATGGTCCAGGATATGCGGCCTGTATTTAATTGACAACAATCCGAGCGAAGTTTGGGGTCCGTGTCCGCTAAACGTGCACCTTTGGAGAGCGAAGGAACATTGAGCAAGAGAAACGCGATACGTGTGACTCCCTGCAACTACGAAACATAGATGTGAGCAAATTCATTCCTCTTTTGAGCCCTAGTAGTCGGATGGAGTTGCGAACCTCCTGCTAGGTATGGCATTTTCTTAAGATAAGTTGATCAACACGAATGAGTAGTCAGAGCCATGGGACACGACCACAGGCCATCATTCGGAAGTGGCTTGAGCGCAACCAATACTCATTTCTGCGACCAGATGACGGAGCGGTGAAAGCACACCGCAGCGGAAGTGGCGGATCACAATTACCACGTGAACGTGAGCTAATGCAGGAAATTCCAGTTTGTGGTTTGCTCCCTTCAGCTCCCCTCTATTGACGGTGTTTACCAGCCTGTGTGAAGGGCGAGCCGCTTGCTCTTGTTCACGACGTCTGACGCCTCTTCCATGATAACGACGACGACGGATGGCGCCAACTAATTGGGACCGGAATGCAGTCAAGGTGTGTGACCACCCCGTCCTGCTTGTCGCATTTTTTAAACACAACTATCGGTTCAGAACCAGCTGAGATGGACATGTCAACGGTTGGGCCAAATTCAGGAGAAAAACGACTCTCAAGGCAGCATCACACGGCGAGACATTTCGACTCTTCTCCAACAGAACAATGTCAGTCTTGCCCGGGCTAAAGCGCAAAAGCTAGTTCAGGAGGATGCATTTGGCGACGTCTTGGAGATAATGGGAATGTACACCGGTGTACTGCTCGAACATATAAACGAACTGGATCAAGCGTAAAGCTTCCGCTGTGCATTATGATCCTCATTCTCAATATTCCGCCCCCAGGACAGCTCCAAGTCCCGTCGTTGTGGAGGCCGCATCGACTCTCATATTTGCTGCTTCTCATGTAGACGTCAAGGGTAAAGCCTTCTCGATGTCACCCAGTCGTGATTAACACTTCACTCCCTTAGATCTGCACATTGTGCGCGATCTCCTTGTTCAGCACTTTGGAGATGATTTCGCTGCATCCGCCTCGAGTAATCGTGATCACTACGTATCTCCTCGTGTACGACGCCTTTTCTACACGTTTCTCGTCCCTAAAACCTCTTGCAGGCTATTGCATCTCTCGCTACTCCGACACCAAGCGCCGCAGACCTTGACATGTACCTACTGAATCTTGCCAGGTCGTACAGCGTCAAATGGGTCCCCGAGCCTCGCAGGCAAGACGTGTAGGTATTCATTTTACGCGTTCGATTACCTCTCATTTCCGTCAGCGTCAACGAACTTTCTGAAATCCTGGACTCGAGTAGTTCGCCACTAGTTGATGTTCCTCGCCTACGCCAACTTTGTGCACGTGGTCAGCTTGTCTCATCTGTCATCCAGACGCGCACCTAATTTCGACTTAGGCATTCCTGACCATCCTCCCTGGTTGCGTCCGCGTATTTGGAAGTAAGTTCTCAACGTCGGTATTCATTTGCACGACTCAAAGACACGAATTAGACTCTTTTTTGGCATACTGCCAGTCTTAAAGGCGAACTGGGAGAAAGAAATAACATCTCAGCGCAATAGTTACTATGTAGGCTAATCTGCTTTGGGACATTAACACCAATTAACTGTCGGTAGGAACTTGTGCGACGACTGCTTGCTCCTCTTCAAGATGACAGCGCCCCTTCTATTCCGACCTCCGCTCAGGACAAAGCGGTGCTCGACGTGTCGCATCAACTATCACGCATACCGCCCGCATTGTTCTCTGGACTTGCGGACGAGCCCGAAGCGAGTTCCTTGTGTCCACTCGATGATTCATATTCCGGCGATGACAAAATCACCTACGGGAACAGTCTGCAACGACGCCTGCAGATCCTTCAATCGAAAGGAACAGGCACGGTTAATGAGGCTTCAACCATTCCCGAAATTCGGTTAGAATTTGAAGCAGCCAGTCCTGAATCACCACTAGCTCGAACCTCCTCACTGTCTAAACGGGTTCAGGTGCCGCCTGTACTTGTATCCAAATCTCTCTCAGACAAGGCCCATTCATACCACATGGCTGCGCTTGCTCGAATTTTATATATTCATTCGGCCATAAACCCTGGAAATCTGTCCCCTCACGTTCCGACCCTCCTACTCCCCATCTATTCCGTCATGTTAGAGGAGATTGAATTGACGGACGCGGCGCATGTCGAAGCCGATACCTTCTGGTTGTTTGAGGCAGTAGTCGGTGAATTCTCTGAGCTCGAGGACGAACAGGGCGGTAGTATATGGATGAAGAAACTGAGTGAGAGATTGTCCTGGGCAGATATCGACTTGTTTGAAAGCCTGGTACGATCGGTACATATGTAATTTCAAGTTGTCCTGACTCTTTTTGACTGCAGGACAACAAAGGGCTTAATCCCGCCCTACCACACTACTCGTAGTACGTTTCGATCACTTTTGATTCCACAGTATTTTACTGACTAAATCAGCCGCTGGCTTGCCCCGCTTTTAGCTCACACATTCCCCATGTCCGACCTTCTGGTGGCTTGGGATGCTATCTTCTCTCGAGAAGCTTGCCAGAAAAACAGCAGCCCCAGACTCGAATTTCTTGTCGACATATGCGCCGCGATGCTGCTTCGGGCTAGAATCGCACTGATGCGGCAAGTAGTAGACGCCTTCCTGTTACAATCCAACTTACTTTGTCCTAGACTCGGGAAAAATGTTCCAAAATCGCCTGGTCTTTGGGGTCACGAAGATGAAAGTTTACCTCCTCCATCACCTTTACGGGCTTGGGAGCTTGGGGACGCGTTCTTGGAAGGCACAGCTCTTCTGCAGAATTATCCTTTGTCTGGATCTGGTGGCATTGATTCCGTTTTGCAATCGGCCGCAGACCTCTGGAATCGCCGACGAGACGAGGCTAAAGCTGCTGCAGCTGGATCGATGAGTTTGGGAGCTCGTTTGAAGGTGTCTATGTG
>QLPD01008616.1:0-15979 GCA_003314085.1 Hymenopellis raphanipes
TATATACCTTGAAAAAAGGTACGTTGTAGCTCGAGGAACCAGACATGCGGAGAAACAGCACGTACTTGGAATGATCTTGGAGATCTTTGTGCGTTTCGACAAAATCGGGGTGATGTGCGAGGAAATGTAGGAATCGGATGAAAAGGCTACCGAAGAACTGGACGCGGGTTTCTACCGCAACATCAGGACGAGGGCTTTAGATCAGATAAAGGGCAAACCAGCTAGACGACGCTTAATAGAGTTCAAGATGTACGTCGAGGCCTGACGAAACGTAAGAAACGGTGGCATGGTCAAGGTAGAATTCTTACGGTTTCTCTCATCTCAGCTTCAGGATCATGCACGGTGAGGAACGGTATGATGTTGTAAACATCCGGCACTTTCTGGTCGTGAAGGACCGCGAAAACCTTTGTAAGAAAACCAAACCGGACCTCGTAACATGTGTCCTATTATTCATTTGTCAAATGAACGCAGTTCATGGAGGGGCGCGCCTACCTGTGACACTAATGCCAACTGTTCAAATCGAGCAGAAATCGCTTTACTGTAGACCGGTGTCACTGATGCTAATTGAATCAAGGACAACGCAGCTGTTAAGCGTAGTCGGGACATGAGTGTGGGACTACAGAATGTCAGTCAGACACGAGGAGTCAACGACCGATTCGACGTACTCTTCCTCGACAGTTCTCGATAGTGAGCCGTTAGCTTCAAGCAAGGCAAAGAACATCTTCAACGCAGGCTCCGACACTAAGCTGGCCTTGTCTGTCCCTGCATAAGCGCGACATCGATTCCTGAAAGCTTTCAACGCGAGGATCTTGGCCCGATACAGGTCCGGCAAAACTTCGTCTGCGGCCCATTCCTCTTCTCCTGCACTTCCTTCATCTTCAGGCACAGGACTGGGTTGCATCAATAGCTGCTTGACCAAAAATTCGGTAATGACGTCGCTCTTCGACTCGAACGCATCAGGCGCGAACAGAGAGAACTGAGCAAGCGCAGAGATATGGGCCACCAATAAATCTGGAGACGCATCCTCAAGGCTATCCGCTAAGGACTTGGCGGCATATTAAGTGTGAGATTTGAGGGAGGCGCAGAAAAAGTATCATACCTCGACAGCGCGACTGCAAGCTGCACTTTGATTAGGCGTATGACAGAGTAACCGCGCCGCGAACTTGGCGTGTTTCTCTCCCGGCCCAACTACATATCTTGCATATCGTTCAATCTGCAACCTAGAAAGCTCGTTCGTTACACGCATGGGAAAACGGGAGAGAAACACACTTGTCTGTGGAGGCAAGCTCCGAATCAGAGCGAATCAGGTACGACAACGCGCGCAGACACGTAGCAGTCAGTGGCGTCTGCTCTTCGCTTGCTATGGCTGCTGTTAAAAGATCCTGATGGGCCTTGAAGAGGGCGGGCAAGTTTTTCGATACATATATCAGTAACACCGAAGCACGCTGCGCACAGGCGCTCGCCCATGTACTCGCTCCGGTTTCCTGCCCTTCCTCTAATCGTTTCAATAGCGTCGGAATTGAGGACTGGTTGATGATGTGGTACGTTGCCCGCCGAAGGAACACCTTCATGGTAGTAGCGATACCAACGGCTTTGTCGGCTAGCTTTTTCAGGAACTCTTCCTAGTAAACAAGTGAGAAGAACACTTCATCCCTGACAGCCAGGTATTACCTTTCGTTTAACCAAGGTCTTAACATCCGTCTGTGGATCCATACACTTTTTCAACAGCTTGTAGAGGGTTTGGTCATTGAGCTCGGCAAAACCTTCGAAATCCTCTGCCGCCTTGGCGGAATCGTGGAAATAAGCTGTACGGATAGATCAGCAGAAGTTTGAGCTTGAGAGGATAACATACTTGAATGTTGTTTGATCAAACGCGATAAATTACTTTTCACAGCTTCCTCGTTCTGGTCAATTACCCCACCCTGTACAACTTGGGCTCAATGTTTTCGAAGCCATATAATCAACTTACATTGTTCGCAATGCATGCGTCGAGGTAGCGTGAATACGGCGTCGGATACCTGACAGATGTCACATTCTGCGGACGTCAGATGCCATGGACATGTACTCACACCTGCTTGAGATTGGTTGCCACTAGGAGGGCCCTATTCGGCTTTTCCTCCTCGAGAAAATTCATAACAGTGAGAAGTCTGTCGGTCCATCGTGCCTCGTCCACTTCAAGATCGGCAGATTTGTCTTTGGAAGTCAATGGAGAAGGAAGCGGGAGGATCGAGTCATATATAGTTTGCTCGACGGCCGGTCTGCTCTCCAAATTCATGGCTACAAGCGGCAATACGTGATTTGGTATCCAGGAGAATTGACGAATGGCGGCTGCGTCGTTGTTCTCACTGAGGAAAGTCAGTCGGGTCTCGCAAGAGAATGCTGCACGTACATCAGTGGATAAGCAAGGTTATAGAGTTTCCCAAGCGTCTTCAAGGTTTCTGCCCGCACGGAAAGCTAGTAGGGTGTAAACAATCAATCGCAGCGCTGAAAAGCTCTCGCTAACCTTTTTGTCCGATGCGCGCCCGGCAAGGTTCTGGAGATGATCCCGCGGTACATGATGGAGGATAATTTCAAAGTCCACCTGTCCGTAGAGTTTACTGACAGCAGCTCGAACCTTGTCATCGGGATCTAGGGTTTTCATTTGCAAGACGCCTGGGTATAACTCATCAATATCAGAGCGAAGATGGGAGATAGGACACCAACTTTCGAGGTGATCTCTCAATTCGGCATGGTTAGAAAAGATGGCGAGGGAAGATTCTATGCCCTTTATGCGAACAGACGCAACTCTGTCGTTCATCCTAGCCGACCACGTTTTGAAAGTGCCCGGATACTTTTTCGCGAGATCGGTACCGCCCTTGTCAGCATACATGTCACCGAGAGTTTCTGTGGCCAGAGTTCGGACGTGAATGTCCTCAGTTCTACACTGATCTTCGAGTTGGGGAATGACACTGTGCAAGAGATTGGGACATGAAGCGTGGATATGTTTGATAAGCTCGTGTGCTTTGCGAATCTCTGTGAGGTCCTCGTCTTCCGAGTGCTCTGCCATAACGTCGGCAAAGTAAGCTGCCACGCGTGGCTGTAATTTGTCGCCAGAATTCTTGCAGATGGTAACGGCGAGACGGTGTCCAGGGTGCTCGGCAGACTAAAGGAAGAAGTGAGATGTTAGAGAGAGGGAAAGGACGCGTCTACGCACATTATTCTTGTCCGTAAACTGAGCCAGGACGATGTCCACACTTTCGGGTGGTATATTTGATGCCTCATCGATCAAGGCGCAGAGAATATCAGCCATGAATGACTCTATCTGCTTGGAGAGATCCTTGCGGACGAGGGCAAAGAAGTCGC
Organism: Hymenopellis raphanipes; assembly: GCA_003314085.1. NCBI lineage: Eukaryota > Fungi > Basidiomycota > Agaricomycetes > Agaricales > Physalacriaceae > Hymenopellis > Hymenopellis raphanipes. Next base: position 3,343 of record QLPD01008616.1, read on the forward strand.
GAAAGAGGTTGGTGATGAGACCATCTGCATTTGGGAGGTCGCAGATGAGTACGACACTCTTTACGGTGGAGAGTGATTCCAAGACGTGAAAGTACTGTGGAAAGTAGGTGTCGTTTGGCGACTTGAGCCCCCTGCTGAGTTGTACGGTGAGAAACTTGAAAATATCGACAAGCTCGTGATCAGAGTATGGTGCTTCTGGAGCGTAGAGGTTGAGTAGGTCAACAAGACAGCACGCGGCATATGCCTTGACGCCACGGTCACTGTGGAGGAGAATTGCAGGGAGAATGACATCTTTGCTAACTGTGGCAAGTGAATCTGTTTCGACCGTGTCTTGTTCGAGTTGTGTAAGATTATGATGGAGAGCCTTTAGTTTTCTGAGATAAGTGTCTGTTGTCTGGCTCTTTGTAATGAGCTTTTCCTTGAACACGAGCTTTGTTGGGGTTGCCTGACCGCCATGGCGAGTCTGGGCGACCATTTGTCGGATAGACGATGATGAAAGGGAGGAGAGGTGCACGCGTTGTTTGTTGTTTGTCATTCCTCTCTACACAGTCACACCCAAATGTCAAAGTTGCAGTTGGCCAAGCGTGCCCTGCCATCGAAAGAAGGGACTTTATTCAAGGATGTCCTAACACTATACGAGACCCGACAGCTCAAAAAGGGTCTAAAGACTGCAGACCAGATTCTCAAGAAATTTCCGGAGCATGGCGGTATGTCCGTGCACTCTCCCCATCGATGGCCCCTGCTGATAACAGCCATGCAGAGACAATGTGCATGAAGGGACTCATTCTCGTTCACATGGGCAGACGGGAGGAGGGCATGGACCTCGTCAAAAAGGGTGTCCGCCTCGATCTTACATCGCATATATGCTGGCACGTCTTTGGCCTCATCCAAAAGGGCGAGAAAAACTATGAAGAGGCCCTCAAGTCATACATGCAGGCTCTCCGATTCGACAAAGTGCGTCTGTCGTGTGCCACCAATCCGGTTAATCTGACATGGCTCAGGAAAACATGAATATTCTTCGTGATGCCGCCTCCCTTCAGTCCCAGCTTCGGTTGTACGATGGCCTCGTGGAAACGCGGCATACAATTGCACGCTGTCGACCAGTCCTGCGCGCAAACTGGATCGCGCTTTCCGTCGCGTATCATCTCAACGGAAACTTAGAAGAGGCAAAAAAAGTTTTGGAGCATTACGAGGCCAGTCTAAAGGTCTGTCGACGAATCGAGTGTTATGTTGTTGTATTGATTACAATACAGAATGTCCCCGACTACGACGTTGAACACTCGGAAACAACCATGTACCATGTCAAAGTATTGGAAGACATGGGTGATTATGCCGAGGCACTCGCCTTCCTCGACGTCAACTCAAAATCGCGAGTCATCGTCGACAAGACCGGTGTTATGGAAACTAGAGGTATTGCTCGACATCGATCACATTATCACGCTCATTGATTCTTAATAGCGCGGTTATTGTCCAAATTAAAGTCGGAAGAGGCGGAGCATGCATGGCGCGTCCTCATAGATCACAACCCAGATTGCACCGACTACTACAACGGTTACCTCGCCAGTCAAAACATATCCGACGACAACGACGCCGCCCTTCGTGTTCTTAAAGAGATCTCCATTCAAATCCCCCGCGCCAATGCGCCACGGCGGTTAGCTCTCGCCTATGCTTCCGGTGACGAATTTAGACAACTCGCCAAAGCATACCTCACCTCCGGCTTGGTCAAGGGCGTTCCTTCCTTGTTTGCCGACATAAAATCTCTCTATGAAGACCAAGCCAGACTTGAATCAATACAGAGCGTACTGGAAGAGCTCCTTGCAGAGCATAGCCCTACATCGTCATCTCCTACCGACCCAACGACCTACCTGTGGATTCTATATTTTCAGGCCCAGCATTTTTCGCATCTATCACAGTACGACAAGGCTCTAGAGGTTCTCGAATGTGCCATTACGCATACCCCAACTTTACCCGAACTGTACACGTGTAAAGGTCGCGTTTTGAAGCGCGCAGGAGACCCATACGGCGCGGCGCGTGCACTGGAAGAAGCTCGGCGCTTAGACGGACAAGATCGTTTCTTGAACACCAAATGCGCCAAATATCACCTACGCGCTGGCCTAATCAACGAAGCCTACTATTTCTTCGGTCTCTTTACCAAGGTGGGTTGAACGTTTTGTCTTTACGTCAGTCTTGTTAACGGAAAATAGAAAGATGCTGCCAGCCCTTCCGCAGATCTAGAAGATATGCAGTCACTCTTATATTTAATCGAAGACGCGGATGCCCAGAGGCATCTCGGAAAGCTAAATCTTGCCCTCAAGAAGTATGCTGCTATTAGCAAGGTCAGCTTTTCGCGCTTCTTTAACAATTAATAGCGCTCACACAAGCCGAGTCAGGTCTTTGACGAAATCGAAGATGACCAGTACGATTTCCATGGATATTCAATGCGCAAGTTCACGGTCAACATATATCTCAAGTGGGCTTTGTTCTTCCTGGCATCATCCAGAGTATCTAACCGTGCCACAGCCTTCTGACATGGGAGGATAACTTGAGGTCACATCCTGTGTACATCAAGGCTGCTGTTTCGGCTAGCCAGGTTAGCATCGTTGTGTCGTATTAGAGGGAACAGCCTGATGCTAGCTCAGATATTTGTCGCCCTTCATGATGATCCTTCCATTGTGAAAAGGTTCACATCCTCAGGTAATGTCGTTTACATGTCGCCTGTTCTATCTAACCACCACCTCTCAGAACCCCTAACAAGTGCCGAGAAGAAGGCCCAGAAGAAGGCGAAGAAGGCTGCTCATAAAAAAGAGGAGGATAAGAAACGTACGCTTTGTGTACCTATCAGCCGCGTTTTGTGCTGATAATACCCTTCAGCCGTTCCAACATCGACCAACGAAGACAAGGGTCTTGAGATTCCGAATACGGATGATGATACCGATGGTCTCAAATTGTTGGGATGCTCTGATCCCTTGGAGAGAGCAGCAAAGCTCTTACATCCATTGACCACGCTTGCCTCTAAGAATATCGACGTATGGATAGCCGTTTACGATGTGGCTATAAGACGACGTGAGTCTTTCGTCCTGTCCTAATGTGATGTGTCCCGATTTGTATAATAGAGAAATACCTGCAAGCTGTCCGGGCGTTAGCGCACGCTCGTGAGCTTGATGCAGACTATCCCGAGCTGCATGTTCGTCTCGCGCATCTACGTAAGACTGGTGAGTGGTTACTCGAGGTTTGGTGCTCATATAATATTTTCTTTACAGTGACTTCCCTTCCGCAAGTACCGCCAGCACCGATTGGACCAGTGTTCACATCGACAGTGTCGACTTTGCTGCCGGACGAGGTGACGCTAGAAACCTTCAACTCGCAATACCTCCAACGCCATTCATCTTCACCGCTGGCCGTTTTAGCCGCAGCGCGGGTATTGAAGACATTGGATAGTCCTCTAGAAGAGGTCGAAAATACGGCTTTCTCGACGCTGGGGCCTGACGTTAAGCTGACGCTTAAAGTAAGTCTCATATTCGGTGGTTCGATGGGCGACGACGACTAATCCTTTACTTTATAAGTCTGCGCGAATGATATTGGATTTCCTCGTGCAGCTGGGGTCCTCCAGAGTGGAGGAGTATAGGATATCGTGTGATCAAAAGTTTCCGCTTGCCACTGTTTTTAAAACTGTGGAAGAGAAGGCGGGGTTGGTGAAGCAGACTGTGGAGATGCCGATTGCGAGTCCGAAGGATGAGGTAGAGATATAGCACTAGAATATCTAGAAATATGTAGTGGGTTGCTTGGTATAATTTATTGGACACCATGGAGGAAGGACAAGGATGGCCCTCTGAAAACGGCCGTGTTCTTGGCTTCCAGTGAACCCGCTACGGGGCTGGGATCTATCATCGAGCAAGGCTCTGCAGTCTACCCATGCTTTGCGCTGGCGACGGTAAAAAAATTCTAGATGCTCCGCATTATCCCGCCGCGTAGCGGCTCGGATGACACGGGACGCGTAGGATGGCTCATGTTGCAGCCTAGGATGTATACGAGCTCTTGGAGATTGTTCTTCGAGAGCCATTGGATGTACTCGATTGGTACTCCTACCAGTAATTACAACTAGTCACTCTCTTCTCTGGCATTGTGCAGACCTAACCGACAAGGGGCAATCCAGATCAATTAAGGAGAAGGCGGGTTCGATACCGTCTGTAGTGTAGTACGGACCGTGCTGTGTTCTATATTAAATAACTTATTATAAGGGCTAGATGCACGTATTCCCCGGACCGAAGTTGGACTTGCAGATACCGCGTTTCCAAGGTACTCCACGTGTTCGCGACCTTCGTCTTACAGGACCACCATGCCGCGTCGTTGCTTCGTTTGCAAAACCGAATGCCAAAGGCCTATGCAATGCTCAAAATGCCACGGAACAATGTGAGTCATACCACTACCTGAAATCCAAGATCTCATCATATGCATTTTGAACAGCTACTGCTCGTATGTTATCGAATGCGCGCGAAAACGAGACCCATCTGACAGTGGACACTATTAGTGTAACGTGCCAGAGGGCAGATTGGCAGGCGCATAAGCGCAGCGCCTGCGTGAAACCTGCTCTCTTGCACAAGGTGGACAAGATGATGAAGAAATACAGCGGGCCCAATTACATGATGGGCCGCCTTACTGAGATGGAAAGGCTTGCTTGGGAGGAACGCAGGCGCAACCCGGTTCCGGCGACCAAGTGCGATGGCTGTTTTCATAGATTCAGAGGAGTGCCAGTTGATGAAGATGATGATGAGGAGCTCGGGGACACTGGAGACGTTTTCAAGAGGTGCGCTGAGTGCGACTATACGATATGCGAGGACTGTTCCCAGCCGGAGAATCAAGGTGAGTTTTTTAGATAACACCTTCCTTTGTCTGTTTCTCTTTCGTTCTAACGACCGAGTGTATTGAAGGCATCGCGTTCTTCGATCGCCCAAGGGGCACGTGTCGCTGCGAAAAGGCCAATTTTGGTGTGAGCTATTGCCTGTCGGGGCCAAGCTACCTGGATGGTGATGGCAAGAAGCCGTACCACGGTGACCGACACCCTCCGATAGTAGGCAGCGGTTATGGTGAGGATGCGTATGAGGCGAAGGAGCGCCGATGCAAGACATGTGGTGTAGTTGCGCTATGCTTGAAAAAGGAGCATTTGAAGGATGTCATGCCTGGTATGGAATAAATGGTCGCCTACCTTTAATTAGTGAAAAATGGTTCCTCTTGGGTGTCATACTTATATTCAGTGGCCTCCCCTTCAAAGGTAGAAATGACCTAAAGTAAGGATACGGGTGCGGTAAGCTTCTGTAATGTATGTAAGTACGATAAATGATTAGGTTAATGTATAAAGGCTCACCTCGGTCGATACACAAAGGTAGAAACGACTGAGGTGGCGTGAAACGATCGAGAGGTATATAAAGGTATGTATAGGAGTCCAGTTCAGAAAAGGAAATCACCGCCCGTCGTTGGTCTCCTTCCAACAAGTCGTTGCTGGCAGAGGATCCCCTTTCATGGATGCCCAACGTGCGTTATCCACCACCTCATCCTTCAACTATGGGAGGCGTACGCGCATTTACAATCCAACCGGCTCCCCGGACCGAAGTTAGACGTTGACGTTCGTTAACGAACGATCTGATCGGCTTGTCAAGCATGTCATGACTGTGTGAAGCAGAGTCTAACACTGACGTTGATCCTCGACTTGCATGTCCCAGTCGGCTGCGACATGCTTCAGCCATTGCCAACAGAGCTATTCTTTGAAATCGCCCGCTACGTGAGTCGCAGTGTGTGCGGTGCCTTGGCTTGCTTGACCACTCATCAATCTTAGCTCGATCATGCCGATCTCAAGGCTGCTCGATTGTCGTGCAAGGCTCTAGCTGTTGTTACCGCCCCGTTTCTCTTCCGCCGTCTCGTCGTTGTCTTTAGATCACACTCTTTTCTCTGGGACGAAGAGTCGTCCTTCAGGCGCCGCCACTCGTTCTTGAAGGCGCTCAGCGAGCGCCGCACGCATCTCGGCAGGCATGTCAAGTCGCTGAGGATCGCGGAGCCTTTCGACGCCTACACGCCGCCAAAGACGATCACTAACCTTCCCCAGCGGGCCCTCAAGTTGTTAACTCTCAAGAAGTATAAAAAGCGCGACTTTGCCGAGGAAATCGTCAAACTGTTGTGTCGGGCCCTGCCGTATCTGGAATCTCTATACGAACTAGAGTAAGCCCAGTGTTAATCCCGATACCCCTCTGAAGAAACCCCCGATATGTAGCTGGGGATCCTCTCGCCAGGGCGTTTTTGAGACCACGCTTTCTCCGAAACGTCTCGAGCACGCTGTCCGGTTGCTCAACGTCCTGAGCACCATTCCGTCGATCAGAGAACTGTCGATATCCATCCACCTCAACGGCATCTGCGTCTACGAGCCGTACTTTCTGGGATTCCAAAACCTCACTCGCTTATACTACAGCGGCGACTTCTCTGCGACATTTGTGCCTGTGATCATCTCCTCCAGCCCCAAGCTGAGGATACTCACGCTTCGGCACGGAGATTGGATGGGGACCCGCTACAACGCCACCGTCACCCCGGACGTGGCGGTCTTGTTCCCCGTCCTCACAGAGCCCCGCGCGTCCCTTGCGATCCTCGACCTGCAAGGCGTTCTATTCTCGGAATCCGCCGTCCCGGTCCTCATTCCTTACATCCAACAGCTCTGCAATCTCTGTATCCGGGATACGGCCGTGCCCGCGCTCTTCTGGCGCCAGCTGGGCCACGACCAGCTCTGGGTGGACCACCTCGATCTGCGGCGCGTCGTGATAAACGAGCACGTGCTGAGGTATCTCTCAAAGTACCGCGGGCTGCGTGATCTGCGGCTCGAGATACCCAAAGACGGGATGGTGGAGGACGAGGAGCAGCCGGAGACGTGGGCGTCGCGGTTTTGGTTTGATGTTCTCCCGAAACATGCACATTCGCTCACCGCTCTGGTGATTATATCGCAAGTGCCTGGGCATTGGTGTATCGATGGGCATGCGCTCGATATGATAAGTCAGTGCCGACAGCTGAGAGATCTCCTCTTCACCATTGACTGGGCGCGCACGATTGTGAAGGGTGACGCTAACATCATTGTGGGTTACACTATTTTTCTTTTGGTCTGCGAAACGCTTTCTTGATCATGATTCGTTGTGTTAGCGCTGCATTCTGAAATTGGTGTCGCACAACACGTGGCCGCACCTCCGCCGATTAGGTCTGTTTTCGGTGCTGAACGAGGTCGTGCGGCATATGGCGCACCCGAAATATCATTTTACCCAGGCGGAGGACTATGGCGCGTTTAAAATTGATGAGATTGTGGCGAGCTTGCGGTTCAGGTCGTGGAGCAGGCTGCTTGATGAGCTTGTGATCATGTCGTATGGCTTCTCGTGGCCGTATACGTTCCGCGAGTGCGAGGACGGGTCTGGGGAGTATGCGTTTTATGCGCGTGAGGATGGGTTTAGGCGCGGATGGAAGTGGGTGGATGATGGGGATGTTTGATATTTGAACGAGATCTTGGTTGTATGTGCGATGTGTAGAGTTTATGACCGCTCCGACTCGTAACGTAATTGAAAATGAGAGGCTCTTGAGTCTAATTCGAAGATCAACTCCCCCTTCAATAATGGCTGCGTCTACATCGGTGTTTGGATACAGCGTTATAACACCGCTCGAGAATCGCCCGCTTGGCCTTCGTGTTCCTAGATTACAGTGCGTTAGACACAAAAAGTTCTTGTTAAAGTTTTAAACGAAACAGACCAGAACATTCAATCCTCCAATAAGTAACTTGACTACGTAGTACGAAGAGTCTCCTTCGCGAGTCTGGAAACACGGCATCACGTTAATCCACGGTGCACGTACGAGAACAACTTGGGCACGAATAGCATGTCCTTATGTTCTATGCCACCCAGGGCAAGACCACCACACACTCTGATCACGCCAGGACTCCGAGGGCAGGCTCTCCCAGTTAACCATCATTCTCGAGTTGCGAGTCACTCTAATACTCTTTTCCTGAGGAGTCCAATACTCTCAAAAGTATATTGGGCTGATCCTGAATGGGTGTGTGCAACAAGCGTTAAGGAGTATTCGAAGGGGCAGTCAGTACTTCAAGTATTTGTTCTGGCATCTCAAGCATTTCTAGCCGCTAGCGCCTCCTCCAGTAGCTTTAACGCGACAGAGGCCGTTCCCCATGAAGATTGGTATCCGTATCCGCCATGCCTGATAATCGTTAGTTTGCTAGTGCTTATAATTAATCTCAGCAGAGATAAATAACCCACCCATAGTTGAAAATGAGAGGCACTTGGCCGGTGGTATCGCTCTCGAGCCTAATACCCTGCGTTCTTCCAGGTCGAAGACCGACGCCGTCTTCAATCACGATGGCCTCTACGTCTGCAACAATCGGCTCACGAACAGCGCGAACCGACGGTGGAGCAATCTTCGGATACAACTTTATTACACGCTCGAGGATCGCCTGTTTAGTCTCTGGTCGCGCCTTGGGGTTCCTAAATTACTTTGCAATTAGACTTAGGGACTCTCTCGGAATGGAACTCACCAGTCATTCTTCAAGAATGTTCCTCCAACAACTACATCTCCACTACTTCTGGGAATGACATAGGAATAGTCTCCTTCGACAGTCTGGAAGCAGGGCATCTCCGAAACCCAAGGCGCACGTACGAGGACAACCTGTCCACGAATTGGGAGCATGTCTTTATCTTCTACGCCACCCAGGAATCGGGCGCCAAGACCAGCACAGACAATGATTGCTTTAGGAGGAGGAGAGGCCCTCCCAGTCAAATCGCCGACTCCATTCTCGAGTTGCGACACGTGCTGTACTTGGCCTCGCACGACTGCGCCTCCTTTGGCTAAGAATTGGGAAAGCAAGTAGGGTAAATATGCCATCGTGTCGATTGTTAAAGTAGTGAAACAAACGCCATCAACCATTCCTGGGGCCAGTTCATCTGGGGTAAGGTCTCTGAACTAGATGGTTTGAGTTCGGATGTCTTGCGATTACTTATTGAACGAATAACTCACATCGGGCATGAACGACTGAGGATGCGGTCGAAGAAGTTTCTCGCCAGAGGAGGCTGTCATTGTGAGTCGCATGAAACATCCTGCAGCTGGACCGCCTGGCTCTGACATTTTCCACATAACTTCGAGGGTTTCCTTGTCCATTTCTACAAGTGGGGGAATGACTACAAGAACAAGCCGACGACAAGAAGAAAAACACGTACCTAATTGGTTCTTATGTGCATCTGGAGCCTCGGGATGACTACCATGTTGGGCTCCCTGCAAGGATCATTAAGTATGTAGGACTAAATCAGAGAAATACATGGCATACGGCCCAGTGACTGGTGTACCGACTCGTCTTGGGATCGGTAGGCAATGTCTCCGCTATTATCGTAACGTGGTATCCGCCTTTCTGTTGAATCTTCAGCGCTGTTGTGAGTCCAACAACGCCTGAAGTTTGTGATAAGCGATTTTGATGATCGTCGTCCAAGTTGAAAGACTCACCTGCCCCGATCACAATGATCTCTGGGGTATCAAGACCGACTGCCGACATTGATTAAGGAATTCTTCTGGCGCGCGCGACTTGGTTGATACTACTGTACGGTTAAGAACAAGTTCAATATGCCTGCCGGATGGATACCATATATTTGATTTCAGGGTTGAAATCTGTCTTTATCGTTGCGCGCATAGTGCCAAGTACCATCACCATAGTTGTTCTCGCGTCCCCACCCATCGCCTAGCCATACCAAAACTCCTTGAACAATCAGGTGTGAAAACAGTGTCAAGTTAGGGCCGTGCGCAATGCGCCTGAGTCAGTGAGTCCTAAGCATCGCAAGTTCTAGGTCGACTTCCGCGCAACGGTCCGCCTCCTTTACGATTTCTTGTTGGGGTCTACAGGATATTTGTTCGCGCAATTGTCGTTCACTTTTAACGTTCCAGCCTCGTCGGTATTCCGGTCAGGTTCGATCTGCGAGTCCCGTGGTCGCGACTACTCTTGCTCAAGCTTAATACGAGGCGTGTTATGAAAGGCGAATTTCTGCTGTCCCGCAGTTCCGTCGACGTAATGGGAAAGAGCCAGGAGACAGGGGCCGTACGAATTTGGTTGTGACGCCACTTTGTTGACCATCATGCCAAAAACGGTCTATTACCAACTCCCACGAAAAATGCACACCCGGCTGTTAGGGCCATGATTTCCTCAGACTTGGTGGACTAACTAGTGGCATATCATATACATCTCCTAACAGTTCCAATCCGTGATTCTTAAGAGACACTGACTACCTCCAACACCAGTTTCTTGCCCCCTTGACCAGGAAGAACAGGCGCCATTACCCCACTCGGCGCTCGCACGATGTCTTGCGCGTCTTTCGGATACTTGAGAGAGAAGGATTGGATAATCTTGATGAGGAAAACCTGTATTTCAAGGACACTGTTGAACAACATAGAGGAAGTTGTTAGTGGGAACACAACTGGACGGAAAGGGACACACGCGAATCGCCATCTAAAGCAAAAGCAGATATGCATGAGATTCGTAGTGGAGATGTGATTGATGGAACGTACCCGAGACAAGACTGTGTCCCTCCGACGAAATTGGCGCTATGAGAATGATGAGCACTTTAGTTCTTGACAACTAATATTCGCATCTCACAGGCCGGAATATATTCCAAACGGCGAGGACGCGGGGTTGAATCCAGAGACGCTACCCAACCACCGCTCGGGTTTGAACTGGTCCGGGTCCTCACCCCAAAGATCTTCTAGTCTATCCTCTCAATCATCAGTACACTGGCAGATCGACCATCGCTGCGAAAAAGACATGCCGATTGTATCCCGCGATTGAAGCATGAATGAGCTGCCCTTTGCCAACCGGAATTTCAGTTACTGTACGACCGTCGAGTGTACGAATAGGTTTGGAGAGCGGTATCACGTCGTCGGCGGCAGGTTCTAGGAAAGGGCCGTATATGACCGGGTGTATCCGCATACTTTCCTGAATAGCCAACGGTAAGTAATCTGGAAATAGTGGCGAATCCTCAATCAACCTTGATGACGGCGAGAGTGTAAGCCATGCCATCTAATTCTTTCACGGACACATCGCGTTGACCTTGAGTCCGCACTTTGGCCATGGTTTCCATAATCTCGAGACGGAGTGTCTGTTGTACTTCGGGGTGTTTTGACAGTTCATAGAATAGGAAGGCCATTGAACTCGCGGTGGTTTCATCTAGTGCCATGGGCTTAAGTACCATTTCGTGTTTTGAACAAAGAGACGGACGCACGCCCTGCTACGATGATCGTCCTAACATGTAATACGGCGTTAGCCTCGAACGGACCATGAACGTAGACGAATACCTCATGTTAGCCGAAAGCTCTTCGTCGGTAAGCCTTCCTTCGGCACTGGTCTCCGAGTTCGCCTTCACTGGACAAGGACACGAATCGTGAATTCAAGGAGACCTGAGCGAGAAGACAAATACGGACATAGGAGACTCAGGACGTCGCTAGGAGGACTTTCCAAGGCCTGCTCAAGCGCCAGCCGCCGTTCCTTAATGAGCTGCTGCGCAACCACATCCCCCACCCGCGCAACCTCTTTAAGCCCTTTGAGACTACGGGAAGGAAGCCGCTCGAGAAGCCAAAACACGGAAGCTGGTAGATGGACTAGAGCTTGCTGGGCTAGTACACCTCCTCTCGTCGGTAGACCGAAGGTGTTGACACTTTCATTCCCATCAGCACGGAGTTCCTTGGAGGATATTCGAGACTTACAGCATGCTATCGTACGCCTTCGCTAAGTCGTTGTCTTCATTGGTCAAACTATTAAACTTCAGAGGGATATGAGCCGGATGCAGAGGCGCGAAAACGAGGATGTACTTGGTATTTGAAGGCCGCTGGAACGAGTTTCAGGCACTGACTTCGGAAGAAGAGAAGAAACCTGCCTTCACCAATAACATCTATGGCACCACGAGAGAGCCAATTCGTGACCTCGATATTTGCAGTATTGGAGCCTTGTTTCCCGAGGATGTCAGTCCAAATTTGACAGAGCTGAACTGTGTGTTAAGGGAAACTTCAGACCGCGGGCCAACACGCTCGTACCTGGTCAGCTTTTTCAAGGAAAACTGGCACCATTCCACGGCTTTCGATCTGACCAAACGCGGGACCAAGAAGTTTTCGGTGTCGTTTGTGGTCCTCAACTAGAATACTTCAGTCTAAGACGGAGAACGGAGGAGTAGCGCCGTTACACAGAGCATAAGCGATCCCCCTGCCAAACGCCATTCGACTGAACTCCCTTCGTGCGGTCGGCTTGAGGAATCGAGTCCCCACACTTTGATAAATGTGCCGCAGCGCCTACCGCATAGATTCTGGTGAATGTCCTTTTCAAAGCGCGAAACACAGTATACCTTGGGATCCGATACGAACAAACGGTCTTCCTAGAAAAAACTAAGCCTTGGAACAGAATGTCCCAATGAGAACTTACACCGAAGAGTCCTTTAATACGATATACTGAGCCGTACTCTTTCTGCCATTTGAACTCGTGCTCTCCGACTCCTTGCTGATAGTATTCTCCGAGATTGCCTGCAACGTGTCACTGCTATTAGCTATCAGGGAGTGCGTCGGGGAACGCATTACCAAGTATGTTGTC
>QLPD01008629.1:0-13441 GCA_003314085.1 Hymenopellis raphanipes
CGCCCGGACGCCGCGCTATTATACGCGACACGGCGCGCTTTTTGTTCGCAATGTGCACCTGCAGCTGCCTTATCCCGTTGAAGGGGGACTAGGCGACTTCTTACCTCCGGCCGCCCTCAAGGTCGTCGCGGTCGACTACCAGGGTGTTTTACTACAGCGGTTGAACGATGAGATTCGACGTGAGCTCCATCTTTTTGGCTTCGTGGCGCGCTTAACGATTTCATAGGGACGGAATACGCGGGCAAGGGCATAGTAGACACTGTCCTCCACTCCATGCGAGCTGCAGCCCTGGTAGAGGCCGACGCGTACGAGCCGGCTGTGTACCCTTCTGAGACTGTGGAGGACGAAGCCGAAGATGAGGACGTGCGAGAGCCAGATCACGTCTCACTGTCGAAGTGGAGTACTCTCCTTCTAAACAACCACTTTTTCTTGATGAATTTGGTATGTTGCTCTCCCCCTTTCGCTGTCGTTTTTCTTAGTTCACGCGTGTTATAGAAACCACTAGAGGGTGATGCGCGTCATCACCAGGACAAAATGGACCATGCACTTCTCAGCAGAATCGACGAAGACTATGGCAGTGTCGGCCAACTCAAATCTACCCTCTCCGCCGCCTCTCTGGGTGTCTTCTCAGGCGGCCATGTGTGGTTAGTCTCCAACCGCAAAGGCCATCTTGCCGTCGTACCGACCTTTGGGCGCGGTTCTGCACTCATCCGCGGGCGTCGATATATGGGCCCTCCAATAAACGACCCCTCCGACCCCATGCCTCGACCTCTTGGCCGGGAAACACGGCAGAGTCTCGAGGAAGAATATGCTGCTGAGATGCAAGAGTTGCAGTTCCTACTCAAGGAGAAGCCGTTACCCGAGGACGTCGCGAGCAAGTTCCCGGACATATCTCAATTGTTTGGAGAAGCTCCCCGGCTGCTGGCCCAACGCGATGCCTGGATGCTCGCGGACCCCGAATGGCGTATCAACATTCAGGACGTGATGGATATGATCGAGGAGAAGCAAAACGCGGTGGATGCGGGAGCGTATGACGAGCTGGATGAAGTGGAAGCTGATGACGAGTCCGACAACACTGAGGTCGAGACTGGTGACCAGCCAGCCACAGCTGGTGGCGGGCCGGTCGACGTGTACGACGAGCCGAAAGAGGTTAAGCAGCAACGCGTCGTGCCTTCGCGACAAAACTTGCGCTTCATGGATCCTCTCAAACACGAGAGGCTGCTCCAGGTCGAAAGCCTAATCAAAGCCGCCGAGGCTGCCGTATATGACACTCAGGACGATGCCTTGCCATCTTCTTCTCCTTCTGCTGTTAGTTCCTCCGATCCCAAACCTCTTGGTGCTCCACGAGAGTTCCACACCTCAGCCAGCCGCGCAATCGTGGGCCCTGGGACGCTCCTCGAAAAATTCCAGCAGAAGCCGCAGACGCCGTACGACGCCGCGCTCAATCCCGACGACCACAAGACCGACTCTGAATCCGCCGAGGATTCGTCTGACTATTTCACGGACCCCGATGCGGTCGTGTGGCCGCTCTTCTGTGTGCCGGTGCACGAGCACGCGTGGCTGAGCGCGGGGTACGGCGTGTGGGGGCAGGAAAAGTGGATGAAAAAGTTTTGGAGCGTCTTGGACTGGGAGAAGGTGTCGGCGCGCTACCACCAGGTCATGGCGGAGCCTGATCCTGACGTCGATCCGGCAGAGGATGCGGAGACGTCCCCTGAGCTGGAGAGCCTGTTGGCGCACCCGGCGTTTTTCAAGAAGGCGTTTGGCCCGCTTAGACATATGACGGGGGAAATTGAGAGGCAGCCTGATGTATTAGAAAATATGACGCCGGCGGAGCGGGAAGACTACGAGGAGATGATGAACCTGGGGGACGAGGTGGGCGACCCGAGCCTTTTCCTCCCTCGTTTGCCGTAGTTTGCGTGGGTTAGAAGCTCCTTAGTGTGTTTAATCGTTTAGGTATGGAATGCCAAACTATTAGTTTAACACAAAGACGAGTGCGCTTTTTGATAGATGAGGCCGCACTTATAGTTCTCCTAAGTATTTATCCCATCATAATTGAGTTGCTGATTTGATACTATATAACTCTTGTATGTCTTTCTTTGTTTCTTTGCCTTTCACACTTATTGACATGCTCTGAAGATGATGACTTTTTTTGAACTCTGCTCAAGATGACATGCGTCAATCGCACTGCCTTCATACAAACTCTGTACTTCTCTCGAGCGTAGCCGAACCCGATTCAATCCGCGGCTACATCAAGCTAGCCCATGAAATTCAGCGTGTCGAGCCGAAGCTGATGGCACCAATACATCCATTCTTCACCTCATTCGCCAACTTCCAACTGTAAACTCATCACGGCTTTCTTCGTTTCTCGCTCTGCTCCTGCAACCTAGTCGATCGCCTAGACGACACGTCTGACTTCTTGAGGCGACGTTCCTTGACAGGCCGCGACGCCCCACCTAGCTTCCTCTTCGTCCCGCTCGACGATGTCGCTGTCGCTTGTACGCTGGATGATTTGACCGCACGGTGCTTCTTCTTCCTCAACGGCTGGGCCGTGTCTGACTGCTCCAAAGGAGGTTCCTTGACAGACCCCGACACGTCTGAGCTACCACCCAGTTTCCTCTTCGTCCCCTTCGCTTGTCCAGGTGATTCGACTACACGCTGCTTCCCGCCTCCTTTCTCCTCCAATGACCCCGGTGAAGCTTTTTCATTATTTTCAAGGATCCCCGCCACCGATGAGAATAGGCCCGCATCTTGTACAAGTTGACTGCAATGAAGGAGATGGGATGAAAGTTCATCATAGAATGAGACCCGGAAGCGTTCCACACTCCAATGTTCGATATTGTCGGTGACGACGGGATCAGAGGCTTCGAGGTTGGTATACTCTGCCCCCAACTTTATCCGCAACTCTAAAACCGCCTCGAGAAATTCCTGCATCTCCGGCAGCTTCTCATAAACCGCCTTAAGGCGGGCAATCACCTGGATAGACGTCGGCTTTTCAATCACCTTTGTCCGCGTTCGGTTTGACTTAAGCTCATAAGGAAAAAGCTTTGACGACTCTATCCAGAGGTCATCGAGAAGCTGTAGGTGATTTTTCGAAGAAAGGGGTTCAGGAACTTGGTGGTAAAGAAAGTATAGTGCCATCCAGACAACCGACTCAAGGTCATGCAAGAAGTTGTGAGAGAAGAATTTATGAATCCGGATGTCATCGAAAAGGTACTCCTCTGCGAGAACTTCGACAGCCATGAATTCGAGTGTCCCCTAGAAGCTAACTCGGTGTCAACAAACAGATAATGAGAACAGAGACATACCTTGACAGACAGTGGGCCGTGAGCAGTACCAGTTTGAATGTATTGGCGACAGTCTTCAAGATCAGATATCTTTGCATCCGATCTGAACAAGAGGACGTTGCCAGGACTAAGGTCGCGATGAACCATTTCGGCCATGCGCAAAAACTTCAGTCCTAGTCTTATTGGTTACATTGCCGGAAACGTGAAGAGAGAAAATACAAACCTTTTACAACAGTACTCAAAGCCTTGAAATAAAGACTGGGAGATGTCACAGTGTAAAGATCTTTACACACCTCCTTGTACAGAGTTCGCCAATGAGTGCGGCCATGGTACCGCACAGTGATGGGCTGGCCATCAATCTCAACCGGCTCGTCATGCAGTATGGTCATGAAGTATTGCCGCGCTTCCGACTCCCTGGTACCACCATCGTTTGCATCAAGAAGACGAAGCCTTTCGTACATCATCTGCTGCGTGGCATACTCGCCTTGTACATCCTCAAAGGGCCAGAAATCTTTGAGCACATACATCTCATCGCTTAACTTTCGATTGGAAGCATCAACATCATCCTGAACTATTTTGCGAACTTTCCAAATGCGCATCGCTCGTGTGACAATATCAAGAGCGCGATCGTCTTGGATGATTTCCGTGGTTCGGTACCACTCTCCGCCGACCCGGTACTCGTAGAGCAGCCTGCTTCAGCTCCTGGAGGTTCTGGGATAGACACACGTCTCACAGAAGGATCATAGCCTAGTTGTTGTGGCGTAGCAAACATGAGGAAGATTAGGAATGTGACGAAGTGTTCTGGATGCTAAGTACAGAAAAGATGTTGAGAATATATCCCGTAATAACTAGGAGAATTCACCTACTTTATGATAATCGAAACCCTCGCTCACTGCGACGTGGGAGCGAGAGAAGTACCAGAATCGCATAGTATGATGCTCAATGGTCAATCCAAAGACAAAGAGACGACAAGGATCGTTAGAAAGAACGTGGCTTCCACCACGCAGGATGTTCTTTTGGTTCTAGTTTATCGTTAGCATAGTAGGATCGCGGGAATGGATCAAGGTGAGGCTTACTTGAGCGATTTCAAGTTGGTCCGTCGTGTCGCTGGGTTTTGCTTGAAATATCCCAGCAGCGTCAGAAGTGTTAGCGTCCATGTCGTTAGGATCTCCATAGAAGATGCGCCTGGTGTGCGGCAGCCGCGGACGTAGATGATGGTCATGCTTAGGGGCGGTGGGCGTAGAAGTGTTCAGACGAAACTGTCCATCTGACTGCATGGAGCCGCCCTCTAACTCTGACTTCATCTTTCGGGTGGCGCATACCAGGGTCGTATGGGGAATCATGTTTAAATCCTTCGACAAGATATTCGAGATGGTTTTTGCCATGACCTCGATTTGGGCAAATGTTGCGTCCTCGTCTCCAGATTGGTTCACCAAACCATTCCAACCCTTTGAGTTAAGAAGGCTAGGCCTTTTGGTTTTCAAACGCTCTATGACCCGGCGAACGCGTGCTGCAAGATCGGGGTCTTTGCTGGCCGGAGTGTAATGGTCAAACCATGAACTAACGGTGTCCTCGATGGCTTGGTCATTCGTGAACTCGAACAGCAGTTCTCGAGGCTTTGTCAGGCTTTTGCTGTGTGAGCTGGTTTGGCTGATACTCGACCTGTGAGGAGTCTCTGCTGGAGGAACGAGATTAGAAGACTGCCGGCTATCACCGCTCATCCTGTATACTTTATAATTTCAGAACATGGGAGGACAGAAGCATAAGATCGCACGGCAGAGACCCGTGGGCAATCGTGGTTGTGGTGGCCAGGAAATGCAAGTAACCGACTAGGTCTTCGCCGCTGACATCAGTGATCGGCTCCGGCCTTGCGGCTCAAGTAGTACTGTATATTGTCAAGCACAAAAATCTACTGATAGATAAAAGACTGCCAGCTTCTGTCACCAAAGACTGCTTTCAATACCGCTTTCTCTAAGCCGTCGCATGCAATCCAACACGTCTGCTCCAACTCCCTTTTGAAGTACAGACCCAGAACCATGACGAACACCCAGTACAACGGAGGATAACTTCGCACACACACCGTTCGAGTCCAACATGGCGAGAAGACTTTCCGGCGGTTCTCGATCATCTGCCCAAACCAACTCCAACGATTTGAGATTCGTGAGAGGAAGCATGAAAAGCTCGTCTTCGAGGAGAGCAGGCCCACAACCAGGCGGCCCTTCCACAATACGGAGGATTTCTAATCCCGGACTGATGCGCATCAGCTCGACAAGACCACGCGCCAGCGAACGATCATCGATGTCTCCATAGTATAACCCGTCCATGCTGAAATCAAAGGACCGGAGGGCACAATCTGAACGCACCACCATCCCAACAGTTGCGTCTAACGCAGCCCTCCAGGTCTCAAGGCTCTGCGACCCATCCATGTTGGCAAATGGATGTTCAGCGAGGTAAGACGCTGCTTTATCCGCGTCAGGACAAACGAGCCTAAGGTCTCGGAGCGTGGGGATAGATACACAATCGAGAAAACTCGAAAGCCCCGCCGGCCAAGTTCCAGGCTCGAGAACTAGGGAGTTTATTCCTAGCGTAATAACGCTGTGAATCTTCCAGTATTCGGGAACTGGACTCCGAATCACCAAAGTCCTTTCCGTTCCGCTGGGAGGAAGATCCTGCAGAGTATCAAGGACATTGAGGTCGGTAGTGACTTCCTGGAACTGTCCCCAAGGCAGAGCTCTAGGCGTCCACACATCCCTATCACGCTCTGGCTTGAACTCGCCTGCAAGGAGAGTAAACGAAACGAGGTTCGGAGCGCGGAGGAAGACGTCTGGGGGAACACCCTCGCGTGGTCTGGCCAATGGCCATTTCAGCGTAAGCGACTCGAGTTGGGCGAGGGTATCACCCGGATCCAGCAATCGCTCAAAATTATTGAACATGACCATGTGGATCTCGGCGGCCTTCCAGCGAGCAGAGGTCGAGCACAGAGTGGCCAAGCACCTGAGATAGGTGTCAGACTTTCCCCGGAAATCGGTAAAGGCGTCTATGATTTTCACGAATAATGGAAGGCCAGCCGACATTGGCAGATAATGCTGGAATATGTCGGTGGAGCATGGGACGCCGCATGGGTCGAAGTAAATGTGCGTCCACAGAGCGGGGGTGCTACGGGCTATATTGCGCCACGTTGCGCGTACAAGGCTGATGGAGAGTGGGGTTTTGTAGTATTCGCGGTGGAATGAATCGCAGGCGAAGATAAATATTGTCCTGAGGACTTCTCCTTGGAGCCGGTCGATGGGAGCTGACATGAGGCCTTCGACTGTACTCGGTCAGTATCTGGCTGAGATGGGAGAGAGGACTGACAAGTTTCCCCAGCGAGAGCCAGGAGAGATTTTTTAACGCCTCCAAGCAACGATCTCGCTACTAGCAGACGTATAAAGCCAATGAACGAATGCCAGAAGAAGAAAAAAGTGACTTACCAGCTCGCAGTGCAAGAGGAGCAGAAAAGAAGACGACTCTCGTCTGTGATGGTGCGGAAAGAAAATAGTGCCCGACCCTGTTGCGTACTTTTAGGATGCATCCATGCATAGAATAGGACGCGTTCTCGCATGACAAAGGAGTGCGTTCCTCAAGCCTCGGACTGCAGACCGCGATCAGAGGATTGCAGTCTGCTTAGCAGTTCAGGGACTTGAGCAGAGCGTCGATTTTGGAGAGACACAAATTATCCATATCCAAAAAGGAAGGAGGATTCGATTCCGTGCGTGGATGGTGAGTCCATGTAACGATGCATCGCGCATGTACAGAAGAAACATGGTCACGTGATGACCATCCATCCTAAAATCCTAGATAGCTCTGATTTGGACATGCTAGGTAGCTCCTAATCGCGTCAGAAGCTGCCGAATGATTCGACTGGCCTCTACTTTCCAAGAGAGAAACTCATCGTAAAATGGCCATGGATTCGAATCGCACAAATGGCGCCAATCAAGTAAACGACGAAACATAATCATAATCAATCCACTTCGGATGTTCCAAAAACACCCTATCAACTGTAAACACCTTCGCCTCCTCTTCCGAAAGAATATGTTCAATATCCAAACGAGCAGACGTGTTGCCCCCAGGACCAGTAGAGTCGTATTCTGCATAGTACGTCGTGTTGAATATCGTGGGTCTACAAGTTCATTCATTATTCAACGCGACTGATGAATAGCAGGAAATTTACCGTCCACTGAACGTAGTCCACCCTGCCGGTCGTATCACATCCTCCATAAATGTATTCAAGAACACCGTCGTCGCAAGGTCATTCCAAGGCCGGCCCAAGTAACACGACTTGGTGATATCCGTCGTGGAGTTGGCATCTGGAGACTTTACACGCAATCGACGTCTAGGAACAGTACGGAAGTACCAGGTACATACCCTTGTAATGCGCGCATCCGATATATATGCGCCATATCGATTGCCAGGCGCATCTGTCTGATTCGTACCCTTCCACGCAACAATCCCCCCTCCACACGCTCTATTCGCCAGGATAACATCCTGGAACCATCTGCGCGGGAGCATTAAGTACAGTTCATTTCCGCGCAGACATTCAATGTTCATGCACAAACTCACGCTGTCCCAAATCCAAACAAATCTGTAAAAATCATCATCAGCTCATTCCCCCAAAGACATGGCAGAGACACTGACAATCCGTTTGTCCATAAACCACACTATCAACCACATACGTACTCCCATTCCTTCCCGTATACCACGTATCCTGAAAACTCCCAAACGCACACCCATAAAACGACGCATTCGCATACGATATGTCCGTCACAAGCGCTTGCGAAATCGCGTAGTTTGCCTATGATCAACTTTTGAACATCTTCATCTTCATGGACTAGAAGGGCACTCACAGCCCTATTCGCAAAATCAACATTATACACCTTAAAATCGACATTCCCAAATTCAGGCTGCAACGGCGCGCCAGTCGGTCCTGCGCCAATAAGCGCAGCAGCGCGCGAGGGCGCGACAGTGAGCACGGCCGAGTCTGCGTCGTCCATGCCCGTCTGTACGTACTGCGTGTCCCACACCTCGACGAGGTTGAGCGCGGACCCGTTGTTCAATCCCTTCGAGGTCAGCGCAGAAGGAGGCAGCTCCCCAAGTAATGTCAGCGGGCCGCTACGCGTGATGTTGACCGTTTCGTGATATGAGCCCGCCGCGATGTGGATGGTCGAGCTTCCTTCTTCAGGTCTGCGTCTATGTGTAAGCTTAGACTAAGAGAAGTTCGGATGAGGTGCAACTGACAAAGATAGTATAGCCTCTTGTATGCTGGTAAACGATACCCCAGGCTCGTTCGCATTTTGTGAGACGAAGATGGTTCCAGGAGGGCAAGCCGTTTTGGTGACTTGGCACTTGAGAAAGCGAGGCGAGAATGCCGCCACGGAAGATGCACGGACCAAGAGCAGAACAAGCAAATTGAAAGCCGAGTTCTTCATCATCGTGAACGTTAAGAACAACCAGCGAACACGCGCCCTCGATACTCTCCCGGTCTAATTCTGAGTACGGTCAAGCGGACCGGCGAGGCCATGAGAACACCCTCTCGCATGGACGTTGAATCTTCGGCGCTTCTGACGCTGGTCGCGTGCTATCGATAGAACGGTCAGAGGAATGGTTTATTCATGCAGTAGATTTACACATAGTCCACCGCGTCATTCTCTCAAGCTTCAGAGACCTTTATCACCACCTTTCCAACATGTTTCTGCGATTCCATGTATGCAAATGCTTGAACCGAGTCTTTGAATGGAAAGACCTTGTCCACCACAGGTCGCGTTGTTTCTGGGCGAGCGCGCATAAGACGCAACATGTCGTTGAATCTGTGGACACCGGTATCAGTACAGAAAAGGGAGAATTTAGTATTAAGAACGTACTGAGCGAGCGATTCTGCAATGATACCGCGAATATCGACTGCTTTATTCAAACTGAAGAAAGCACTCATGGGGAAGTTGTCCTTAGAAGTAGTCAATACTCCTCATTTGCTAGCATAAAGGAAAACACATACCACATTAGTCACATCACCAATGATAGCGACAGTACCTCCAAACCGAGCAAATTGTCTGCATATCAGACTGCATGATCGTGCCCGGTCCGGCTGTCTTTACAAGTGATAACCTGCCAGTTCTCAGGAATGACTACTATCTGCGAGGAAATATTACCTCGACAAGGTCAACGCCGCGTCCCTCCGTCGTGATAGGGACTTCCTTC
Source organism: Hymenopellis raphanipes (assembly GCA_003314085.1). Lineage (NCBI taxonomy): Eukaryota > Fungi > Basidiomycota > Agaricomycetes > Agaricales > Physalacriaceae > Hymenopellis > Hymenopellis raphanipes. The sequence continues at coordinate 9,516 of QLPD01008629.1, forward strand.
GCCCAAACAGGCGTCTTGGTGTAGTTGATCAGCACTTTCGCTCCTAGCTTGGAAGCGATAGCTAGTTTGTCTTCTGACGACGATGCGATTATGACAGTCGCGCCAGCCGCAACAGCGAATTGCAATGCGAACCTAAGTCGAAATGAGCGGATTGGCGAGAGTAAAAGGATGAGACATGTACATCGCAACTCCACCGGTCCCAAGAAGAAGGACAGCATCCCCAGCTATAACGGGCTTTCCACCGAATAACGCGTTGTAGGCGGTGACTGCCACGCATCTGTATGTCGGCTGTGAGCATACGATGAAGCTGGGGGACCGTATTATGACATACAGCAGAGCAGAAACCTCCTCGTAAGACAAGTAGGCACGGATGGCAACCAGAGACTGCGTCAAAATTAACAGTGTTCACAGTGTCGACCCCCGGGACTCACATGAGTGGCACAGCCTTATACTCCGTCAGATGCCCGTCCACCAGTCCGCCCCATGCGCTTAGTTGTGCTTCGAGACTGGTATCGCCGTAAAGGTGACCTGGCACGACATTCGCCGAGACGCGATCCCCAACCTTCCATCCCTTTACGCCCTCGCTCAGCGCGACGATCTCACCGGCCATATCGGATAGTGGGACAACGCTGTCTTTCATCCTGAGGCGCATTTAGAGGGAAGGTTCCAAAACAACACAAGAAACTCACGGAAGCGATTTCGATACATCGCTCAGCATGAACAGGTCGCGGTGCTGTAAACACTTTAAGGTAAGGGAGTCATTATGGGATGGCAGGCGCGCACGTTGAGCGAAACTGCATGGACTTTGACCAAGACTTGGCCGGATTGCAGACTCGGAATGGGGACCGTTTGGAGGGCTAGCTTTTGGAACGAACCGACCTAAACAAGAGATAAGTATCTCCATTAAGTGGAGGTTTAGGCATAAACGCACCGCAGTCAGCGCAAATTGGCGCGTAGTAGTAGTGGGTAAAGCCATATAGTTGTTATGACTTTTCCTCTTCGTTCTCGGCTGAAATATGTGGCCTACTTGTTCACATCGGTGCGCTCGGAGGGGAAACGATTTTGGCGTGAACAGGGAGCGCCGCGCCAATCTCGATAATCGTCAAAACGATGACAGTCAAGGGAGCAAAGAGGAGGGAGGTTGGATAAATATGATGACAGTCAAACCCCACGAGGCGTTCCTTCCATGAGCCACTGCTCATCCTTGCGGCGACCCTCAGAGAAGTCGTGAGCATCCCTTCTTCTCTCGTTGAGGCTGGTTTACGAGACTAGCGGCGACCCATATTCCGATTCGAGACAGCGAAAGAATTTTACGCCAGCCCGCCGATTCCAGAGGATGAACTCTCGACGGCGTCATTGAACTAGTGGCAACGAACATTTGAAGGTAATATTGTTCAATTTAAGGTTGAAATGACCGCGACCAGGAAATGGAACCGTGAAAAGACTCTAGTTACACTAAGCAGCGTCCCTAGAAGTCTGAACTTGAAGGCCGTGATGCCTTAAGAAGCATTCAACGAACTTGGGCGAGTCTAGCGTTAATGGGTTCTAGAGCTACGAGCCTCGACGGTCCGTGGAGTAGCAAGCTGGGATAAGGATAGCAGTTGGAAAGCCGCGAAAGAGGAGCAAATTCGAGTATTTCGGAGAGATGGGCACGCATGGGGCCATCCAATAGCACGCTCCTGGACGAGATCACGATGCAGGCGTCAGTCAAAGCCAGACAAGCGCGAAGAACGCATAACGCACCAACCCCTTCGTTGTGCCGTGCTTCCAGTAGTAGTGCTGGTCGTCATCGAGCTTGACCGGTTTCGTTCGACGCGACCACGGTCGTAAAACCCTCGGAACCACTCCTCCGCTTTACTTGAAAGGATTCATGCTAATTCTGTCCGGTATAGTCTACGTTGACAGGGATTCTTGACAGGCTTGTAGATGGCGATAAACGCGACCAAGAGAATGCGGCCATGCGGTGCCGTTATGCGTAGAACAATATTTTGAGGCGGCAGCAAGGGGATAAAGAAGAGCGGAGAACCATGATGGCGGTAGGTGGTCAAGTTGCGATCGAGTCCGACGAGTCCGATCATCAAATCCTACCTATTCACAACCACCATGGCCACTGAGCTAGAACGCCTGCGAATCGAAACTGCTCGACTCAAGAAGGACAGAGATCAGATTCACAAGGAAAGAAACCACTATCTTTCTCAGCTCCAGCTTGAGCGGACAGAGATGTCTTCAAAAAATGTCGAAATGTCTAATCGACTGCTTGCACTATATTCTGAGAACAACGACTTGAAAAGGGCCAATCACGACTTGTCCGAGAAACTCGAACTAGCTCTATCTGCAAAGGCGAGTCAATTTTGTTCTTGAAAAGTTCCTAGTTTGCAATGAGTTAACAGATAGTCCTTCACTGAACTTGTTTGACTTCCGATTAACTTACTATTCCTTATCAGACTCTTCTCGGACCTTCTGCCATTCCAGCTGAGGCCAGATACTCTGAAGTGTGCATACTTCCGAGATGCAAAGCCAGTTCCGTTCAGGTGAGATATACTTATACTCGATGAATCGATTCTTACGGCTATGAAGGTGGAAGCGCAGACTGCTGTCCGCGAAGAACAACAGCCTCTTAAAGCAAAAAAGCCACCGCCGAGAACCACAAGTCCAGAAAGCAGCGACGAGGATCCTTTCGCCCATGACATCGAAATGTTGGAAAAGACCAAAACGCTGCCGTTGGAACGATTCCGACATGACCCTCCCGCTTCCGGTATGGATGTTGATATGCCTCGGACGCTTGGACGACCAGTCAAAAGAAAGCTTGAGGCACAGGAAGTAAGTCTTCCATTAATACATAGCTGGTAAGTTGGCACACGAGCTGACAATCTTTTAGCAGGATGCCACGATTGAGCAATCAGTCGGCTCTGCCTCCATAGCGCACAGGAATGTGAATGAAGAAGTAGACACTGAGGTGGCTCCGAATGCGGACAGCATAGCTAAGAGGAGGGAACGTCGAATTCCAGCTCGATACACGCAACGACAAGGAATTATCGAGGCGGCGAACACTCGGGAAAAACCTAAAGTTGCCAAGAGGATACACGCATGCCAGCTGTGCGGCAAGGCGTGCCAGACGCCGAGCGCGGTCAAGCTGCACATGAACACGCACACGGGTGCCAAACGTGCGTTTTTTCTGTCTTTTCTGTGTTGCGACGGCGTGTTGATGTTACGTAGCGTTTGTGTGTCCTTGGAAGGGCTGCGAAAAGACGTTCAGCGTGAACTGCAACATGCGCACACACCTGCGTACGCACATAGTGAATCGAGCTGGAATAAACTCTTCATCGCAACGGCGAAAATTTTCCGAGGCGGCGAACAGTTGGGAAAAACCCGAAGTAGGAACTCCCTGTTTTGCCTGTCTGAACATGCAGATACAATGCACCTGGCAAGCAGCCCAGAGCAAGGACTCCAGGGTGCTGCGTTGTGATTCGTGCACAGAAGGAAGATGGACATGTAGGAAAAAGAAGGTTGACAAAGCGTGGGGAACGCAATAGACTGATTCTCGTGTACGTGATATATGTACTTACAGTACAGTTTCCTGCTTATGATAAGAGATAGGTATAACAACAGGACAGAAGCCAAGGAAAATGTTTAGATAAATCAGTACAGTCAATTCAGAAGCAACATACTCTGTTAAGTCCTTCAAGATAAGTATAGTCACAAGCAGGAGCATCAGCATATAGAAACAGTTCAGCCTATTGGAATCACCACAACGACGCCTGAACTCCATCATCTCTGAGCTCTCGCATGCAACCCAGAATCTCCGACCGAAACCCGCCGCCGCTTCGGACACCAAGAATCACAGAGGTCAATGGCCCGCCCACTCTCGATTGAAGCATCGGGATCAGATTAGTCGAAGGCTGATGATCCCCTGCCCAAACCAACTT
>QLPD01008631.1:0-12776 GCA_003314085.1 Hymenopellis raphanipes
CCAACAAGAAAGGACTTCCGTTTAAGCAACCTACGTACATACTAAGTAATACACTGGAGAAAAATTAAACAAAGATGTCCTATGATTGTAGGAGGAAAATAATAGATAGCATGTGCGGCGTGCGAGATAGCGATAGATATACGTGACAAGACGGCGTAAGGAGAGAGGATACAGAGGAGATGACAAGACGCAAGTCAATCATAGGATCCCTGAGTCCTTCAGTGCGTTCTGTAATATTGTCTCCTTTACGGCGGCAAAAACGAGGCGCACGTTGGTCGTGTCAGTTGCCTGCGTTAGACTGTTACAAACGCCACGAGTGTCAGTAGTTGGCGCTTACGGAGACAAAACTACTCACTGTGGATATACACTGAGCCTTGCTCGATTCGCCTGCATAAATCGCCATAATATATACTTGGCCGCCTTGTTGATATCATTGCCACCAGTGTACTCAGGGAAGTATCGTTCCAGCGGTACCTGCATGTCAGAAAGCGCGTGGTCAACACTCCTCCTCAAAGACAAAAAGGGTGCTGTTTACCTTTGGTACTTTGTTCTTGAAGACATCGATTTTATTCAGGAACAGTATTATCGATGTCCGCAGGAACCACCGTGAGTTTATCACACTCTCAAAAAGGACAAGGGACTCTGCCATGCGGTTCTGTCAAGTCGATCAGCCAGGCGCGAATGCGTGAAAGAAGAATCGCATTACCTGGTTTCGCTCCTCGAGAAGGACCTGATCATACTCGCTTAGCGCAGTGCAGAATATTATACTCGTGACGCTTTCAAAACAATGTATCCATTTCCGCCGCTCGGACCGTTGGCCACCAACGTCGAACATGTGTATTCTGGAAGACTGTCAAACTAGCGCGGCTAGGCGGAAACGGATGTACGCACTGCAGTTGACCCATGGTAAACCTGGTTTCGGTGATTCCAGTAGTCTTTGCTCGTGCTCGTAGGACATCAGTTTCGGTCGGTTGGTAGCCGGGAGAGCCTATTCGTAGGACTTCGGTAAAAAAACTGGTGAAGTAGGGTAAGGATATGTGAAAGGATGATTGACAATGGACCAACTATGAAGCACTGTCCATCAGATAAAAGTCGCTGGAATGCTCGTCCATCATGACGGGAATAATGGGATCCTGCCAGAGTTGATGTATGGCGTCTGCAATTTCGGGGGAGAGGGTGAATGCAGTAGAGTCGTCTAGTCGGTAATCGAGGATTTGTTCGGCCAGGACCTAAAAGTGAGGTCAACTCGCGAAAATAAAAGGATGTAGGCGAGGTACCCGGTTGGAATAGTTGGCGCAATCGACACCAATTTTCCTCATGGCTTGAACTATTGCCTGGGCGGATTCGAGTACATTCTTGTAGACGGTACCACGGTATGATTCCAGCTCGGCTGGAGTAAATCCGCCTTGGTGTATAATCTTCATCTGCTTGACGATGGTGGACTTGCCCGACTCGCCAGAGCCTGATTGTGGCGCCGACGGGGGTAAGCATGAGTGCCGACGCGGGAGGTGAAAGACGTACCAAGGAGTAAGATCTTGCATTCCTTCTTGAACTTCTTGCTGTCATCTTCGAGCTGCTTGTCTATGAGATCCGAGCGAGCTTTTTCGTCCTTGTCTGCCTGGGACGCGCAGTTGCCCATTGTGTATACGAGGTATCACTCAATGAAATGGGTGATGATGATCAAAGGACAGGGTCTGTAAATCTTTGTTAACTGTATGTTGTCCTCGTCAATATCCTTCAACTCGCCTTATGAGCCGTAAAGAACAGGTAAAAGGTCGTCAACAAACATTACTCGTCGTCCTCGACGACGTAGAGGAAAGAGATTGAGTACCTGTCAAGAATATTCCCACGGGCATGTCAAGTTGCTGACTAGCAAATTAATTTGTCTCCGCCTCTCACCCACACTCGCGCGGTCCCTCACTGTCTCGAAACAGGAGGCCTTTCAAGACATTCAACTATAACCTTTTCAATCACTTGGCAGGTCCTAGAATAACTAATAATATCGGTGGAGTCAATACCTCTTTCCGAATATTGTATACCCATGGCGATGTCGCCTCTGCGCAAAGCGATGATATCTTGGCTGTGTCTATCCCATCATTTATCTTGTGGGCTTTGCTGAGTCCCAGGTTGTCGCCATCACGACTCATCATTGATGTACAAACATCATTCAATGGAGAAAGGCGCCTAGGCGGAAGACTAGCCTGCTTTACGCGTCGCCCTTGCCGTAGAATCAACTTTTCGAACTTGTTAGCACTAGTAATTTGTTTTTACCTCGGCCGAGCGACTTGCGATCTGACAGTTTTGGGGTGGCGGACGCGAATTGCCTGCCTCATAAGTGAGGCTGTCAACTATGCGGCGCCTCATGCCACTTGGGCTGTAAATTTTACATTCGTACACCTCACTATACACGCCAACGCCTAGTGCAAAACGTCATAATGCCTCTGAATGCATTCCCTCAAGATCGTGTTGATACGCGCCCGGATATCAGGGGGCAGCAGTTCTGCAGGACAACACCAACATCAATATCGCAATCAAAAGACTCGGTTCGGAACTGGAAACTAACTGTGAGCTTTACCAGACATTTCCTCGCTCAACACGTGGATTGGAACATCCTCAGCCTGCGATTGGGCATAGGCCCGACTGCTTTGCTGCATTTCCCCTGACCAACCACTCTCTTCCAACGCGGCTACCAATGTAGCCTTGAGTCTGTATAATCCTCAACGTGAGTTACAATTGCCAATTTCACCTGGAAAGGTACCAACCGCTCCCATTCGCCTGTCTGCACAATGCGCCGCAGTATCTTCTGAAACAAGATTTCGTTCTCGTCTGCCTGCATCTTGACGAAACTCCCTTATCAAAAGCGTAGCTACGACAGTGAGGTAAAGCGCCTCCGTGCCCCAACGAACGTATGTGACAGAAATGAATGGTGGAGGTCAGTTGTTGAGATGCCGGCTATTGCCGGGAGCTTCACATATTGACCGGCCGGCTACTCAAGTACTTGAATGAATGGACGGTCGAGGAATCGCGCAACTGTCAGCTTGACACCTTCTACTATAGCAATTGTTCTCTTCGCTGGTAGATACGGGAGTTGCGACAAGCACGACTGAAAACGCACTCCACCATCAATCTTTTCATTCACAACAGTAGTCTACTACCGGCGAGGCTTGCCTAGAGATCTCGAGAACACATCAGTATCCCCTAACGAATGCGAACTCTCATACTTCAGATCCCCGTCGTGTTGCGTATCCGTGAACACATCCTGCCTGATGTTGACTACGGGAATCTGGACATTGCTCCGGGGCGGGACGTCCATCCTCCGGGCAGTGTTCCGAACAACGGTAGAGGTCATCTACTAGGGAGATTGGTACACCGAACGAGGAGGTAAATGAGATTGTACCTCGATGGTTCCCGATAGCATCTCCTTGAGATCCTCGCGAGAAATTAGCGTATCCATCAGGGCCTGTAAGAATGGTAACGAACAGGAAAGAGCGAGCGGATCGACTCATGTTGGTGTATATACGGCCAACAGGCATCGCGAACATCCCATACAGGTTAGTGTTCGGTGATCCTATCAAGACAAGTGAGGATCTCGGACATCCTTGGAAGAAGCGACGATCTTGCCGAGGTACGCGACGAGGAGGGCTATCGAGAAGATACTAGCAAACAGTCCCGTCTGGATTGAGCCTCGGATGAGCCGGTTTATCACCAGTTTGGCAATCGAATGTCGATAAGGAATCGGTGTTGTCAATAATGCGCGATCTATCATGTTGGAATCGCGGAAGAGTACGGAGAGGTACTGTTGGACATGATCAAAAGTGGCGCCGGAAGAGAGAATTTACCTTTAACGAATCGGCGCTGACCTATCGTTTCATGACGAGGAGCACAAAGTTGCGCAGAGGAACGTGGTATGTATACAGACTATGGGTATTTGGTGGGTATACACAGCATTTCTAAACTAGATCCTCTGCGGTTTTTTCCTTTCGAGAGAAGAGGGCCCGAGGAGACGGGATGTGGATGCTAGAGAAGATGATAGAGAAAAACAGGAAGGCGATGCAAACAAAACAGGACGAGGCGATGGCTGGTACGAATCCAAAGTGGGAGAAGATGCTAATGATACAGTTGATGATGACGACGCAGATGCCCCAGAGATGCAATGCGGAAGGCAGGGAATAAGTTAATGCTACAAGCAGGAATTGGTTCTTGTTAGATTGTACAGATTGAATGTGTTCGTGCTGCAGAAGCGAGTTAGGATTGGATTATTCCTCCGGTAAGAGGAACGTACAGCTGCGCCAGACTGGCACTTTTCCAATGGTCGATAGAACTTAATGAGGAGAGCTGATGCTGTGACGCTGCCCGTGAAAAGCAAAAGCGAGATCATGGTGAGGATTGAAGATCCAGGTGCAAAAACAAATATGAGGTGGAGTCTGTGCGGTTCAATTAGTTTTCGGCGTCAGTCATCGGTGCAGAAGGACGAACAGGAATGAGAGTGATGTCTATAAAGGAGTTGAGCACCCAAGAGCACATAAGGACGGTGGGTTCACATACGTAAATGAAAGACTCTTTCCATTCTTGGAGACAAGTAGACATGAATGTGCGCCAGGCGTGGCCATACACCATTTGATCGATGAATAGGACGTCGAGTTCCTCGGAGTAACGACGGGCCATGCCAAGAGACAAGACTGACACTACACGAGTGGTGAAGCGGGTCGGTTGAGCCAATTCTGGCGACACTCTGTCTCGCGTCAATCGGACGTGTTGCTCGCCGTAGTGCGTTTCGAATCGTTGATTGCCTGCGGGACACTAAGTATTCACCAAAACAGTCGAAGTCGGCTTTGCGTACAGATCTGTGTTTGCAAGCGCGCTACAAGGACGTTAGCTGGTTCACCGACATCAGAAGCAAGGCACTGACCAACTAGACACGTCTGGTAACCGTCTGAGGGGTAATCTGCAAGCAAAGATGAGGCACTGAACGCGATTAGTGACACTGACACTCACCTCGGGCTATCCGTAACAGTTGAACAAATTTCTCACAGTCCTCCTTCGAATAATAGAAAGTCGAACCAGACGAAGTCAGTTGATCTAAGTTACGCATGGTCAGCACTTCCTCCATTTAGCCAATGGGTACTCACCAAGAAGTCCATGATTGAATATACAGATAAGATCATCGATGCATTGCTTGGGAAGGCCATTCATGTGCATCGGGAAGAACTCTACATGTGTCCAGTACAACGATTGTAGCGCCATCTCTGAAAGCCACAATTGGTGAGGGTCTTCAAGGATAGAAGATTGGAACAAACCAAGGTGCGATGACGACACTGCAGCGGCCAGGCCGAACTCGCAGATATCCACGCTGCCGATCCAGAACTGAGAACGTAAAGTGTGGTCCACAAAGTAGTAGTCGCAATCGTTTCCATAGATGCCAATATAGAGTTCCCAAGAATCGGACCAGCGCATCTCCTTCTCCACGAGTTCATTCTCGATGTGTTTGGTCCAATAGTCCACCTTGTGCTTGATTTCCGGATCATAGACGTCGCTATCCGTAGTAACGCGCAATGAAGTGTCCCGCACAAAGTACGGCTGCCCTTCAGGCTGCACGTAGGCAGTCCACTTGGGTGGCAGATAGCGGGGTACACCACTGACGATGATGTTAACAACAAGAAATTATCAACACCAACAAAACGAACGAACTTGGAATCCAATGAATTGTTCAACGAGGGAGGGGAGACGGTGTTGAAAGAAGGCGTCCTGGAGGAGTTCAGCGCCATGACAAAGTACATTTATTATCAACTCACGGGAATGTGAAGTTTCTGTCGTAACGACCGGTTTCCCTCGAGGTGATGGGCCGCAGAGTGCCTTGCATTAGGTGGTTATCGGAGGAGGACGATGCTACAAAGTCTTTGTCGGAGGTGAAGGTGGGGTCCATCGCTGGGGATGAAGGACTGGATAGCACGCCGCTTTTATAAACGACAACGGGGATGACGGTGTTGTGACGGGCCTTTAATGGGCACGAGGGCAATGCCCAAGTACACGCTTACTTGCATCACGGGCCGCACGTCGTTTATGGCCAGCCTGTGTCCTGGACAGCCAAGATCCACAGTCGGCGTCGCACAGCCTTTTCAACATCCGCTGAGCCGAGAACTGGCTGAAGGGACTTACTTCGGACTTACCTTTTCCGGACTCTGCCTTTTCCGGACGAGGCATTGTAACCACCATCGGATCATGCTGACGAAGTGGACCCAGACGCGAAGATGATGGGCAGATGGCGCGCACAATTGACGCCAGAGCCATATCGAACTTATCGTCAACCACCACCAGACGCCCTCCTTAAGCGCCTGATAGTAGCAGCGAAATGAGCTCGACAGAGACCAAGTAACCCTCCCCGTCATTGGCCATTGTCTTCGCAATACTGACGCAGCTTTCCAGGGACGCGTCCATTGATAAAGAGCCTGTGCCAACGCAGGAAGAGGAAGAGAAGAAGAAAGAGGAATCGACGGTTCCTCCCGCTAAACCAGCTGAAGAACCTGTCAAAGAACCCGTTGAACCCGTTCCTGATAATCAAGGCGCCGAAGACGCGCCCGACGAAGAAGATCCCGATGGTCTGTTCCCGCCTGCCCCTCCGTAAGCGCCGATCGTCATCTTGTGTTTTCCCTTGAAGTAATACTGATAAAATACAGCGGTTCAATTCCCAGAGGACGTGTCAACCCCCCTACGGCGGGTGGCAGCGGTCAGGGAGGTCATGGCAGACCAAGGCCAAAATAAATCTTTGCCTCCAACTCAATCTGCGATAAAGCTCCAATATGTCTTCCTGTAGAAAAATATTCAACGTGTTCCTATCCCGCTCTTACGATCGCGAACGCCAGGAAATTTTCTGATGATCTCCCGGACTAATCAGAATGAAAAGGACAGTGTCCATCACCTCAGAGACCGAGAGACACGTCCAGTGCTGAACATTCGGTGAGAAGAATCATTCGTTGTGTGTCACAGCTAAAGTTGTATATCTGACGTTTACTCCCGAACAGAAAATTTAAGCGCGCGCATGCATATTGATAGATCTGTATGGTCATTCATGGGCGGGCGCCTACTTCGTCGCTGTTGATACCCAAGCTGTGGCTATGGCTCCTAATATGTTTCTCTTACCGCGGCTGTCCTAGGCATCTGTCACGCATGTACTGCGATACTAGTGTCGGTCTGTTCTTTTCAATCTGGATTTTTTTTGTCTAGCCGCTCTGGAGTTACGTTCCCGGTCAACAAGTCCTGCACAATTGATTTGAGTAATGCCCTCTTCTACCAACGTTCTGCACAGAACGAGTACGCTGCTGGAGCCTTCGCGTCAATGTTCACCTTCCGTACATAGGATCGGACAACCAACGCCACCGACAGCTAACTGAGCCTCTAGCTGTCTCAGCTGTTCCTACACCTATAAGCGCCATACTTAAAGGCCAAAATTTGGAGAGATATAAGCGATATCGTCCACCACCACTGCCGCCGCCGCCGCCACCACCACTTTTCCCCCAACATGCCCAAAGTCCCAGTTCCTGAATTTGTCTGGCGTACCAAGGGTTTCCTCAAGTTACTCTGCCTCGAAATCTAGTCAGTCGATTTCGTCTGTTGTTCATCGCGAAAAATATTGACGCAGCCATGGCGCTCAGTGCCTTTATTGCCAGAAAAGATCTGGAAACCCTCGTGAAGCGGTCAGTAAACTGCTAGTGCTCCCTACCTCAGTTGCTGACCATCTTGACCATAGATCTGACTCGTATGAGCTCCCCAATGACTTCCTTCACATATAACTCAACGAATATAACTTCAGATTCGCTTCCCGCGGTGAGGCGACGATACCAGCCAAAGCTTCGTCGACGGCAAATGACAAGAAGAACACGGGGGCTGCCAACGGATCCAAGAGCAACACCAACGCGGGAGGCAGCACTGCGAGCAAATCCGGGGCCAACAATAGAGGACTTCCTGCTACGCAGCCGAAACGCCGCCCCAGGCCCGCCGATAAGTAGCCTTTGCTCGTCTCCAAGTATGGGTTGGAACGGATTCATCACACGGTCTTGATTTAATTTCTAGTTTTTCATTTCGACGTACTTACTCTTTTGTCACTTGTATCATCAATATGTTTAGAAGAAGCTATGGACACCTACTCGTAGTTTACAGCTAGTTCACAATCACCTAATATCCAACACAATCCATGCTGCTGTACCTGTCAAGTAGTGAAATCTTCTGCACTGATCAAATCAATCATCAGTGGTCCATTGTATAAAGCTGTTCTGATCTTCGAAAACGTCCCGCGACGAGAAAAAATATGCGCGCGTTTCCTGATTCGGACTTTGACTTCTTCAGTCAGTGGTAGTATGGTTATTGAAGCGCCAGAGCGGGTTGATGATCATGCCGACCATATAGTGGCGTCGTATCTTTAGCGCGCCTTGAAACAGCTACCAGATCTGCATTTACTCATTTCTGGTCGATGGGGATCATTGCAAGCATTTCAGCTTTCTGACATCGCCACACGGCGAAAATCTTTACGGTCTTACATTCAAGCACAAGTAGGCGCTACAGATCACATATGAACCAGGCTCCGTTTCACGCTGCCTATATAAAGAGACAGCATACAGCCTTCAATGCTCTTCAGACGGTCAGACCACAGCACCGGATCCAACATCAATGTCCTAGGAGCCTAGTACTGTCGCTCGTCATCTACATCATATTCCAACATGCAACACTTTACTCGAGGTCCCTCATACGGCGCTACACTATACAGAGATGACTATGGATACAAAATGTTATACAACTGTCTGGCCCGAGTCAACAGATGCTCTCCGCCATGGAGAGGGAAATTTCCGTAACGTCTGAAGTATTGGTGGACCGGAAACGCGTATTTTCTCCCTGAGTGCTTTCCAGAGAAGTACACCAAAGTTTATGAGCCACATGTACCATCGATTACTGTTTTTCGCGTCCCAGGATATGGTGATGCACCATAAGACCATACACGTGATGATCAGCCAGGCACCTCCAACAAGGACACGAACAGTAGCGTTGGACGCGACTAGACACATCAGGCTGAAGGCGGCCAGGAAAGAGACCATCCTAGTCCTTCTTTAGTTTCGGCAGAAGCTCGGATCTCATACACGCACCCCCACATGAGCAGTGCATACGGCAGACTGTACATAATTGCCAGCGTCTCGAGGCCCAACATTTCGTGTTTCTGTGCATTCAAGAACAACAGCTATGATTTCGTCATCAGCGCGCGTTATCCTGTTCGACAGGGATAATCGTACCGCGTCCCTCGACGTCTCTTTGGCTTTCGACCGGTTTTGTCGGACTAGGAGTAGCCCGAGTATGATGCTCCCGATACTCGTGATCACGGACAAGTAGCTCGTTATTTGGGCGGCAGATCTCGAAGGGCTATCACTGGTCTTGTCGACACTCTGGATCGCAAGAAAGGCGACATTAGCGTTCAACAGCACCGTAGCCTATGTCCATGATGATGAGGGACCGCTCAAAGATCCGAAGGCTATGAGAACCCACATATAGGATGAACTCCTGCCATTCACTTGTGAGTTTCGAAATGAACGTGGCCCAAGTCGCTTCATTAAGAATGTTGTCCACCCAGATCTTCTCCAGGGAACTCAGGTGAACTTCCGGAGCGAAAAATAGTAACGGAGACAACGAGGTTATGAGCAGAGTTCGCCGCGAGGCCACAGTGCCGTACACGGACCTGTCACGCTCCAGTCGCGCACTCGGCTGTCCGTAGAAATGAAAAAACCGCTGGCGTACTTGATCGGTATCAGATACGGCCAGGCAAGAACGTTACACACTCACCGAAAACGTACATAAATCGTCCTAACACAAGTCAACGCGTAAGCCCCATGGGTCAACCGGAGAACCTACCTAGGGATGAAATGGAACCAGGCGCCACGCCCTTCGACGTTGCGACGTTCTCTAGGAGAAAGGTTAGAATGGTCCTAGTATGTCAAAAGTTTGATACAAACTTCTCATATTATTCGCAAGGGCTAGTATTTGCTGCAAATCGGACATATCATACGGAGAGGTAGAGACCACCGACGTGACCATATCTGGGAGAGCCATTTTCGTGAGCCTTTTCCGAGTCAACACACAGAGATAGATGAGCTAACCGCCAATCGTGTGTATCAGGAGGTCTCTCATGAAATCAACCAGTTCCAAAGTCAAAGGAAGGCAGGTAGGGAAGAGTTGACAATGATACCTGAGATGTCATGAGTGAGATCGAGTCAGATTTTAAGATCACCGCCCAACCCACCAATATTGCGATTCAATAATGTGACCTAGATTTCCTTGAGCAACGAAAGCGTATGAAGGAACTGTGACTTACCAACGTGCGAGACGGATGTTGCGCCTTTGATTTCTGACCATATCGAAAAGTAGTCAGCGTAATAGGTATCGAGCCAGAATATTGATCTATTGACATGGTCGGCGAAGTAATACGCGCAGTGGATCCTGCCATCTGATTCGGCACGGATGATATCAAACACCAAGTCGGCGGTGGCAGGTATGTCGATGCCTTGCACGCGTATGAATTCATCCATCTGTTCAATGAACGATGTTACAACCGTCGTGATTTCAACATCGCATAAATCGGCGTCAGTAAAGATCTTCTATGTTGGCCTTTAGTAGGCTTGCCAAAACGATGAATTTGGCACCAACCCTCGTTCTATGAGCGAAATAACGAGCTCCTTCAGGATGAATGTGCACATCCCAGTCGCTATGATCGTGCTCTCTATGTCACATGGATCTTAGTCGTAGTATTCGTGATGTCAACAAAATACTCACATTTTGAATGATAACGATAGAGGATTAATCTTGAACTCTGTTGCTTCGTTGGGGCTAGAACGAATTGTTAGGGAGACCAAAAGCTGAAAAACGCACATACACATAGATTTTACGCTCATATCTCTCGAAGAATTCGGGTGCAGTCGGATAGAAACGCTCATTAGTATCAGCAAGCTCAGACCTGACAATATCGCCTGCTGGTATAAGGCAATGACTTCCGGTAAAGGGTGAAGGCACGTGAACGGGAGGAGTCAACTCCTGGCGCGATGGGGCAGGAGATACAGCGCGTATCGAACGCAGTGAAGGTTTGAACAATGGGGACGGTATCCTCGCAGATGGGGATGGTGCTCGAATAGAAGCCGCGCGAATGGACGCAGTGCGAATGGAAGTGGCGCGCATGGAAGGGGTACGTGACCGAGGAGGAAGATATCGCGTCGTCAATTCCAGATGATCATAATCCTCCAAATTGATCTGAGACGCGCCAGGTTTCGCAAATAAGGCTGAGGGCCCGGATTCATCTTCAATCGGGGAAGGTTCAACCATAGACATGACAATGCCAACTGGAGACGACGATTGGGAATTGCGAGCAGATGGGGTATGGCTCCTAGATCGCCTGCTGCCAAGAGCAGAACCAGGAAGTAGGTGTCGAGGAGACCGCTCGGCCGTTAAATCATGGGAGGATTGGGAGCCATTGGGTGATATGTGGTATGGTGCGAGGCTGGAGCAATGGATAACCACTTCGTCAGCCAAGTGTGGCTTGTATTCGTTTCTAATTCGTGCAGCGTCGTTACTGGGAGGTAGTTTCTGGCTCTTGGGATCTTTTTTGCGAAAGCAGCGCCGTAAAATGGTCCAGAGATGAAGTAGACGAGAGAGTCGGAGACGTTGTCGTGAAAATATCCGGTTCAGCGCCTCCAAGAGCCGTTGGATCAATGTCATGAGCCTCCCAAACGGAAAGCCAGTAGAAATACAAAGCAAAGGTTGGAAACAGTTGGACACACGCCTTGCATCGGGAGGACATGTACATCAACATGCTGCTTAGGGCCATCAAACATACCCGTGATTAACGGAGGAGGGGCGGCAATTCGACTCAGTTCACACATGATGTTCATAAGAACTTTCAGTGGCACGAGAGATAAACTCTTCCTACCCTCCGCGGTGCGTTAGGCGCGTGTCAGCCACGAACTATAATGTACTTGGTTCAGACAAACTGCTACATTACAAGACTACCTTTTACTTACGACTGATGTACTACATCGTGGCAAACCAGTTTATCAACATTCCATCTCAGAACCGGACAGTAACAAGTTACACTAGGACTGCAGCCTGTCACCTTGAATTTCTAAAAATCGTCTACAGCTTCGCATCAATCTATCCTAGTTTCTGAGCCTCTTCCTTTAGCTAGCAGCTTCTTCAACAGGTCCACCCACTCTTGTAGTCCATTCTTCCCAACATCTTTCACCCACTCATCTGCCTCTCCCGACTTCTCGATATCAATCCACGCCTTTCGTAAAACGGCTTTATTTTCGTACATCTCTTTCTCCCAGGCGGGTACGACGATCTGCTCCCCACCGGCAAACCTATACATCGCATCACGATAGTCGAATTGCTCGTTTTCAACAAACCGGTGCCATACATGGGCTATAGCCATGGGGTCGTCGGATCCGGACGAGTGCTTTAGCCGTTCATAACGGGAGATAATATCAACAGTTTCTTGCTCTATATCTAGTGGTGATAGGTATGCGCGCACGACAGCGCGCGCCTGTGCTTCCAACAGCGGAAACGGTGCAACGCGAAGCAATAATCCCAGAAACGCCAAGCTTGACGGTGGAAAATGAGCTTGTATAGGGAAGATCTGCTTCGCGAGGGGGAATACGTGGTAGGTCGAATTATAGAGATCTCTCGGTAGTGGCGGAATGGGCGGAGGTACATCCAATGTAAGGGAGTCTTGTGAGAGGAAGGGAAACGACATC
>QLPD01008634.1:0-18972 GCA_003314085.1 Hymenopellis raphanipes
TGTCATAAAATGGTCCGGGTCCAGCGTTCCGCCCATAAATTTAACAAACAAAGGCGGACGCAGATCCGGAGTAAACGAGGGATGTACAGGCAAAGGCAAATGCAGCACTTCATCAGGACAAAGATAAGCATGAAGGGCGGAAGGAAGGAGATGAGCACCACAGAACAAATGATCCCCCTTCGTAGCATGGTAAAAGTTCGCACTCCTCGACGAAATCCACGCACTACATCTACCGCTAGGCTAGACGGGCCTACGACGTATCTACACAGAAAGATCAAATCAGGCCGATTCGCAGTTGAATCGCGAGCAAAAAGAACACACATTTTGTGCTCAGCTGAGAGGAACAAATGTTACGACAAAAGGCAGTACGTGACCCCACTGTCAACATATTGCGCAAGTCATACATAAAACATGATGGACACAGGCGAATGACGAAAGGTAACAATACCGCTGCACTACCTCTGCCGCCACTTCGAGAGGGTGGAAACAAGTATGGAGGGAATCTCTCACTCTGTCTGAAACCCACTGTATGTCCAGCACTTCCCGGTTCATGGGCGCAAACAAACAAAAAAAGAAATTGCCACAGTGCTAATCAGAGCTCGGCGCTTAACCGTTAGGTCACACCAGCTACAGTATGTACCTGTAGACAGTCAGCTGGGGATCTCTGAAAGAAATGACTTGAACGAACGTGACCCATTGCATACAACGTGATGAATGCACTCCTCGGTCGTGGAAGAGCATGTAGCGGACAGCGTTGGGGCGACATCATCGGTATCATCCTCCTCGATGAGGGTCTGCATGCCGTTGGGAATGAGAGCGGCCTTCTTGCTGGACGGGGCAGTCGAAGGGCGTTTCGACTGTGCCGATACGATGTACGCCGAGATGGAGAGTCAAAGCCAAGTAAAACGCCGAGAAAGCAGGAGGTGCGAGGAGGGGAGGAACACGCGCTGCGACAACGAGACTCTCTCCTTCTACCATCAGTGATCTTCTCCGCCATGCTCCTTCAAACGCGCAGATGAGATGGTAGGCAGGAAAGGAAGTAAAGAAGAGGCCACGTTATCGAGACCAACCCGAAAGCTAAATCCACAGTATGCTGAAACATCGAAACCACAAGGGAAAGCCGAGGAGGACAGCGAAGGAGCCCCAGTTCCGTCCTTAAGCTTAAGCACCACCTAGCGAGGCGCGAGAAGCATAGATAGTACATGGTCCGTCGTACTCCCAATCTCCGGTAAAACTAGACCAGGCCATTGAAATTGAGGCCTTCAAAAATGGCGCTCTTTATGCGGAGGTGGCAGCAGATAACCACTATACTATCTCTGCCGCCAGCTTCGAACGAGGATGCCTTCATAGACGGGACGCCCAATCTAAGGGAAGAAGCACTCACTGTTAATAGACGGATTAGAAATACGAGCGACTGGGAGCAGGAACTTACTATGCATGACGGCAAAACGTCTTGACATGTATAAGGCGCTGCATTTTAACCGTTAGGCTAGATCGGCCGTTCGAGACACTTGTTCTACTGTACACGGTCAATCCACGTAAGCGACTGGATATGAAGTGCAGACAAAAGATTACTATATTCAACAATAAGCAGCAACCGTAGCCGATATACCAGCAGTGCCGCCATTCGAAGGAGGAAGGTTGGCCCGCGCTCTTCAAATATGGCGCATAGGTGAGTTGCTCATTGTAGCCAGAGCTCGAAGCAATTACGCCGCCAGAATGGGAATCCAATGGTCCAGAGATCCGATAAAGACGAAGGGAGGAAAAGAGAGGTCGGCGGTGATTGCAACACACCCCATATAAGCCTCTCCTCGACGGCGCGTCGTATCCTATCCACCTGCACACTGTCCAATTACACGATGGGAAGGCGCCAAACATCATCCTGAGAACGGTTTCGAG
This sequence comes from Hymenopellis raphanipes, assembly GCA_003314085.1. Classification (NCBI taxonomy): domain Eukaryota; kingdom Fungi; phylum Basidiomycota; class Agaricomycetes; order Agaricales; family Physalacriaceae; genus Hymenopellis; species Hymenopellis raphanipes. Next base: position 1,900 of record QLPD01008634.1, read on the forward strand.
TCCAATCAAGAACCTACGAGCAACAAATTAGATTTATAAACGACTTCTCATCCTAAGGGGAAAAAACACGTACAACGGTTCGCTAGAGAACAGCGTGGAATCCCAATCGATATCTTCCGGCCATCTCCCAAGTCTGAACTACTCCACATCAGCCCCAAATCGACTCATCGCGTCTAGCAGCATGAGATAGAGCCCTAATAACGCCTAGAGTCGATGAGTACCCAGTTGTACTCAGGGCGCCGTGTCCCGATAGGTATGATAGGCATTAGCGGGCGTTCGAGTAGTTTTTTGGGGAAGAGCCTTCGCGCTTGAGCCATTGCTCATTCGCGGATGGCGAGATATCCTGGAGAGTGATCAAGCTGCGCAGGTCGCGTAAGTATAAGCGACTAGGGCGCGACAGGGTCTCTGAGCTTACCGTTGCGTCCGAGGCGCCAGGTAGTACGCAATCCGTCTTGAGGTTCCAAGCAATCGCGTTAGATTGACAGCGACGACCCTATGGCTTGATATGTGTCTTGATTCTTGAAGACCGCGTGTCTCTCCACTTGAAAAACGATAGCCGCGACGTCGATGCTCTCGTGGAGATGAAGGTAACATTTGGGTACTACGTCGTGCCGTGGCCAGGCTCCATGGGAGCAGAATGAAAACACAGATGACGCGACAAGAACATGGAACGCGTCAAAATCCTCCTTTGGAAGACGTCCCCAGTTGTTCGGTATTGCATTAGAACAGCCTGTTGTCCAGGGCGCGAAATTTGTCTTGCGTGAATATGTCGTTCCGTTTGGATGCGCGTTGTATCCTAGCTGTTTTGGCGAAAAGGCTTCGGTGTCCTGAGCTGGAAGACATCATAAGAGTCGACCATGTGGATAGCCTGGTTCCGCAGACTGCCATGGAGCTTGAAGCGGGAAAGACTGTAGTCGGGGAAAGCGTTGTATAACGGGACCAGCAGTGGTAAGCAGGAAACCTGGTATAACAGTCCCGATAAGCATGTCAGAATACCAAGAGGGTAATCCTCGCACGTAGTGATTCCCTTTCTATTGTAGAGCCTCAGCCAGGCTTGGTAAGAAATGTCGTTTATAGCTTTTATCGAGGGATGGTCTGGATCCATCGCGAAGCGCTTGCACTCAGAAAGGCGCGGGTTGTTTGAGGCGCCCTAAGCCATCCAGTTACGGGCCGCTATGATGAAGAACGTTGTAAATTTCGAAGCGTAGTTGTACATCGTAGCAACGGACGTCTGCAATGCCTAATCCTGGTATTTCGCTCGTTTTCACGCAATCTTAGTAGTCGTTGTGTTTGTTTTCGTGCGTGGTCCGGCCAGAGGGAGGAGGCTGATGATGGGAGTAAGCTGAAAAGAGCATGCGGCGATCGTTTGACTCTTTTCTTTCTGCCATCATCATCACCGAGCATGCGAGCTCGATACGCGTCACGCCTCTAGAGGAAACCATCGCGCTGGTAATACCTTGGCCAGAGCAAAATAAATGGACAGTAGGACGTTTCCTCAAGATTTCTCCGTACGTCTTTATTCTTTCATTTTAGATTTTTTGGGCTCACGGACGCGCACCTACAGTGCGCCTACGCGACGACAGATTCGTCAGACACTCGCCGCAGGAGATAGGCATGGTGCGTGGAGGAAACCATTGCGAGGACTAATACCCTGATGGAAAGTACGAATCCATTCCCGATGTGCGTCTTTGTTCCTTCATTTTAGATTTTTCGGCTTATGGTCATCGTCAATTCAATAGATCTACTAGACTGGTGGACGCGCACCTATGCGACACCGTATTCGTAAAACGCTCGCCGCAAGAGACATAGCCTTGCTGCGTATCCGAACTGTGTATTCTCGACAACGAATTTATGCGGAACAGCGCCTTTCTTTGCCCGGAAGTCATACCGTAGGCGAATCGTTGATACTTGTATTCGTAGCGCGATTCCAAAACCAAGGGGTCCAAGACTCCGAAGTGCCTGCTCCCGAACGCTGTGTCAAGCTTCCATTGTCGCAATTCAGTCAACGTCGCGTCTCCATCCAACTCGTTCGTCCTGCGGCCACCTGGGATCATCAAGAACACCCTTGTCCTCCTTTCCTGATCTCAGCACGACGGGACTACAAGCTGCACCGACGCGATAGGCAGCCCATCTAACCTCTTGCTCGTCTTGTACACCGGTTGTGTCTTCGTGGCTTGGTGCGGGACGCGATCTTTGACCATCGTGGGTGGTCTCAGGCATTTTCCCAGGTAAGCAGCTCCTCTCCTTGACTTGGTTTGGTCTTGACGTCGCGATAGGTTCCATACGACACGCGCGCGCACAGGCGGAGTGGGATGCTGATAGACCTATGGCAGGGGAGCCGCAGTGACTGACGGAGGATTTGACACGGTCGGGGTTGAAGCGTCTTGCTGGGTGGTACGTTGTTTCTCTCGAATGGAGACCTATGCCGACGATTATCTCCAAAAGCACGAGAGATGCATGACGGAGGCAAAGACGCCTGCACAGAGAAAAAGAAAACAACGCGGCGACATTGGAAGACGAGCGCAAAGGGCACCCCGCAGCAGTAGGCGCGTTTTTGAGAGGAAAGGGGCAAAATAGACGGTTATCCCGGGCCCGTTATACAGTAACCAGTTCGCCCACTACGTTAAATGGCCTACTATTCTACAGGTAGTCACAACGCGATCCTAAACGAGACCTGAGCTTTCCTACAATAACGCGCGTCCTGATCAGCCTCGGCAATAGCGACCTTGAAGAAATAACAGGAGGGTTGTCACCCATATGACATGGCACCAGTTACCCACTACGGCACCTATGCTTCTAATAGATGCCAAACTGTCCTATAAGGCTCCTTCCACCGACGTCTCTTATCGAAAAAGACAACAGAGGTCATGCTAGTAGATGCGGTTAAAAATTCCATAGCTGCTCAAGGTCAAGTAGTACGGTAGCAAGTACATAACCGCTAGGCTACCTGTACCACACGGATACTGCGTTTCGGAGGCATTCATATATTGAATTGAATGATCCCGCTCGGTTGTTCTTGCCACCCCTCAGGTACTTAAAACGCTGTTGCGATGGATGAACAAGCAGGATAGTGCCCGTGATTGCGAGGTTTGGCCAAGTATGTGCTTGTCTGTGCACTGAGGTTTCTGGCTCGTCCCCGGGCTCAGAAATATGCCAGTGCAAACTTTCTCTCGCATGGTGCAATCAGCTCCAAAGCAAGGCAGCAATCCAAGGCGAAAGGGAAAACTGGGTGCCGGATGCGGAGTAGACGAAAAGGAGGGATCGGATGTACAGCTAATGACAGATGCAGAACTTCAACACGATAAAAACGGGCGAAAAGAAAATATTCATAGGACAGCAGAACAGTACGCGCCACATGTACGGTCAGACTACATGGACAACGGAGAAACGACAGAGTCGGCCCAAGTCGCAATAGGCTCACAAACAAGTAACTCAAATTTCATGCTAGATCAAGCATCAAAAGACATAGTTGTGAGAGAAACTTCGAGATAGAGAACTCAGCGGCAACAAGTGTGACGACAGAGGGCTCAGATTCGTTCCCCCATCCCACCACCAACGTTCCGCGGAAAGTCGTAGTCCCAAAAAATACGCTTCAGAGCGTTAGATTCGATGACACAGAAGGCAATCAAACTGCTGCACTACCTCTGCCGCCAATTAGAGAGTTGACGGCAGAAAGAAGCCGCCCGCCCCAAGATTAAACCCATGCCTAGGTCGTCGCTCGGGGTACGAAAGACAACCCAGCTTGTCGCGAAACTGTATACCCAGACTGATAAAAAGAAAAATGAATAGGCACCAGTGAATGAGGGAGGAGGAGAACACTTGACACGGCAGAGACAAAATATCTTGCAGGTATAACCCTGACAGCTCAGCGCTTAACCGTTCAGTCACGCCGGCTACAATAGATAGACAGGTGGGGATCTCGAACGAAAGAACGGAATTGCCAAATTGACGACGTTTTCGGTCGTGTTCAAGAGGAAAAGGCGAGGAAGAATAGAGGAGAGCGTGATTGCGCCATAGACGGGGTCAGGGTCAGAGGCGTTGGTTGGCGGAAGGCGCAAGAAGTAGCGCATCCAGGCGAACCCACACCAAGATATCCACGCACTCAACCGTTTCCAATGCGAATTGCGTCCTTTTCTCTTCTGTCCTCTGCCGTGAAGGAGGGAAAAGGTCTAGCCTAGCACACGCATGCCGCTAAAATGTACGCTGAGATGAAGAGTCATTAGAAGTAGGAATACAGACAGGAAGTGCGAGGATGTCTGTGACGAGGTGCCCTGTACGCCTATCATCATCGTCATTTCCTCCTTCAAACGGACGGGCGTGCACAGTCGTGATGATAGGGGAACATCGGCAGAGGTAAGTTCCTCTTCTTTCTGCCATCCTTGTTCACACTATCGTCGTCCACCCTCTATGAAGACAATAGGTCCAGTCATCCTGCTTATTCACCTCCAAACGCGCTCTGTCGGCCGCGCAAATAAGTGAATAAGACAGCGCGGACACCTGGTAAGACGCCCGCGGAGAAGAGCGCACGAACCACAGTATGCCAGTATCTCAAGTCCGACGTGTCATTGGCAGACAAGATGGCGCCAGTTTTCGAGGTGGCCTTCGACACAACGGAGCAACGAATCGTTGACAAGATGTTTCAGCGCGAGGCCGACTAACATACCATCTTGCGATTCGCATGTCCTTTCTTTCACCAAGAAAGGCTCCACGTTGTAAACTCTCAGCCAGAGGGCTGTTCTGGCAGTTCCACAGTTAAAGCAGGCCGCATCTCCACAACCATGATGGGGAAAAGAAGAAAGCATCCGGTATCCCGGTCCGGTGCTCCATGGGAAAGGATCTAACAAAAGTCCTCACTATTGAAGAGGCATTAGCCGTTTGACCGCTACGTCAAACTCGCTCGGTCACATAGCTTAATTATCCGCAGTCAAGGACTTTCAAGAACCAAGGACAGACAAAAGTGTTGCCAAAGGACCAAGGTTGTTTACTCCCACGGCAGCCACTTCCGCAGTGCTCTAGCCACCTCGGAGTTCTCCTGTCCATGACCCGTCAGCTAGGAAGTGATTTCAAGACCGTAAAAATCTTACTCTCGAACACATCCGCAGTATTCATGGCAACGCCGAGTCAACCAGTGAGCCACGGACGCGTCATGCTGGCTCACGGCTCCTCCTGAGGATGACAACCAAGAATATGTAATGGGATACAAATCATATTTGTGTAGAGATAAAGAGCACCATAAGCTATACTTGAAGAGAAATGCAAAGAGAAGGGCCAGGCTGGAAGAGAGGGAGGATACGAAGACTCGGAGGAATTCCCATCCATAAGGCACGTCGCCCGCCTCCACGACGGGACTGCGTTCATTGCGCATCACTACAACATCGAAGACGGCGGGGAGGAGCACAAAATGGAAACACAGTGGAGAAAGAGGGGCTATGATACTCGGCAGTAAGAAAATGACCTGTACAGCTGAAAACCCAGTGATGTGCTGCAGTCTAACCACCAGGTTAGATCAGTTACCGCTTAATAGACACGATGACTGTGTCAATAGAATCGAGCCGGCATTGGCTCATAGCGCGGTGGACAGAAGATGAACACACGCCGTGGAATATGATGAATCAAGAAAAAGTGGCCGCGCTGAGATGGATATCGCCACAGCTTAACCGTTGGGTCACACTGGCTACATGTAGCTACTGCAGACAGTCATAATACCCTTTTCGACAGTAGAACTGACAACGAAGGGGGAAGACAAATCCGAGTGCAATGAATCCGGTGGCTTGCAGGAGACGATGGATGTCTCCCAGTAGGATTTGTCCATCGGTTCAAGAAAAATGATTTACTGCAAGACAAGTTCAACTGCTACGTCAAACTCGCTTCCCTGGAGAGGAAGACCCAACGGCGGTGAGCGTAAAACCTGAGATGGATGGCGCGCGAATGAGGACGATCTCACATGCGCAGGAGAATACAGAATGTAGGCTAAAATAAGGGCATCCGCAGAACAGACCAAGATGGGCGGGAGGAGACAAGCAAGAGTCATGTTACACCGAATCTTTCACCGGCAAGTACTCCATGAAGATGAGCTGCAGGACCCGGCCAGACTGCATACACTGGTCAACAACATGACACTGGCTATCTGAGCAGGCGTCAGGGAAGGTGAGAAGGATGAATGAAAACATACAGAAGAAGGAGGAGTATCATCGAAGGTACACCGATGGCAGAAGATAAAAGAGTATGACACGACAATTTGAAGAATACAAGGCGTTGCATCCAACCGCTGGGATAGCTCAGCCATCCGAGATTGTCCTTCTGCTGTACACATTTCAATTCTACTGTGCAAGTGAATTAGACTGCGGAAAAAAAGTAAACCCCTCTGCAATTATGATAGCAAGTGACCGGTAGACCACCAGTGCCACGTTTGCTTCAGGACTCATCGAGAAACCTTCCAATTCGTGCCAGTCATACGTCTAGTAAGTCATTGATTAACGTGTGCGCAGCAATTGAATCGAAGGAGACAACAAGTAGGTGTCTAGTGCAAGTCCCTCTGCAACGAAACGTCAGAACCCATCTCAGAAACTCGCGAGGAACGTGCTGCCATCGTACTGCACAGGGATCATGCCTCTTCGCGTACATTGGCGCGACACGGAGATCCAAGTTTCAAGAAGGAAAGAGTACGGACTCCCAGTCCGGTGCTCCTCAACAACAAGAACGACGTACCTGCTCGGATCTCTACTAACACCCATGCTGTAGTGGCAAGAGTGTTATTGAAATTCAATCGTGGCCTTTTTAGTACGCTTAGCAAGTATGGGGGTCGGGCAGAAGGCACCACCCCGAGATGGAGGGCCGCCCCATCCGAGTCTTGAGCGCGACCCAGGATCCATTGGTATCCCACTCCGAAGACGTCGTATCTGACCTTCGCGACGTCAAAACCACGGCGAGAGCAAAAGGCGGAGGATCTTCAAAGATCACGTCCCATACGAGCCCTCCGAGACGGAATCCATGCATGAAGACGAGTGCGGGTTTAGAGGTGTCGCTTAGAGCATCGGCAAAGATCGTCGTCCTGTCCGCTAAGCCAAGGAAGGGCATTTCAGAAATAGCGCGTTATCGTTGTGTGGAAGAGGAAGCGTGCTTCCGAAGATTCGCCCTAGGATGTAGCAGGCGATGGAGCAGCCATGCCTGACGATTTCGGGCGGTCTGACTGGTGATGATGGGAGTTGTTGGTCAAGTCTGCCATCAAGGGACGCCACTATGCTTTGTCTGCTGTCCTCTCTATGCGTCTTTGGACTCAATCTCACAATCGGAAGACTCTCATTCAACATCTCCACTCATTCCGCTATTTCACTATCACTCTCCTCTTCATTCGGCTTTGATTCGAGGATGGTTTCGATCCACTAACCGACTAGATCTGAATGAATCAGTTGTTGGACAAAGTTCGTGGCACTTGGACCATGCTTAGCTGCTGCATGCTTGTTTGAGGGCGGGTTATTTTTGTACCTAAATGAGTACTTACCACCTTATCCACCTCTTTACCACAAAGAACGAAGTGTTCAACTCTCCTGGGCTTGTTAATCTAAGTTGTTTGGGCTGCTCCCCGGCTCCTGGTAGTGGCATTGAATATGGTCTAATGCCAGCCAACGACTCAGAGTTACCGACGGTCTCCTCGAATTCTGATGTAATTCTTGTCCGACGTCGTAGTTCGTGTACCAACAGTAACCAAACTTTATCGCTTTCCGTGTTCTGTTAAGTAAGAGGCCGATCCCCGTTCCATTCAATACCAAAGGATTATAGTTTCACACAAATTACCGTTGTCGAATCACCTGTAAACCTCGTTTGTTGTAGATCAATTCATGATTGCGCCACAAAGCAAAAACATGTAGATCGACCTCAATGGACACATTGGGAATTGAACCCAACACCTCCCGCATAAATGATTGGCATTCGGAACACGATGCTAAGCGGGCGTGATAAACCAACTACACCATGTGCCCTATCAACTCTCAGGGTCCCCCACTTCGGCTCCTCTCGCATCGCATTCTCTGTTGATGTGCACTGCGTCGAGACAGGCGCATTGCGAGGTGACTTCCCATCTCCCAACTCAGAGTCACGGCCACTTCATCTCTTCATGCACAGCCAGCAGGCAGTGAGTATATGGGAAGGAGGTTGGAGGAAGAGGAAAAGGGAGGGCGAAGAGATATACGCGGAAGGCTCGGAGAAGGCCAATGCAAGAAGAGAAGCGAGGAGCTGGGCGCTTGATGCAGGACGAGTACTTCGCTCATAAAAAGAGTCCCATGCGCTGCACAGCCTGCAGTTTGACCGGTACTAGCTTAGATGGGTACATATTCTGGACAGCCTCGAGAGGATCCGCAAGGCGACTGCCAGGTGATGGTAACAAGCAACACCTATACCACCTGTTATGCGCCAGATTCGTTCACTTGAGAAACAAGAAATGATGCAAGTAGAATGTGCAAAGCGAATCGCCGGCCCATATTGGGACGGAACACATCGTTAAGATCTCAAAGAGCCTCTAAGGAGGTCAACTTTGAGCCTCCGGAAGCCAAAAGCCGAACGGTCAGGTTCACTGGAGGGTAAGGATGAAAATAAAAATGTTGGACAATGTTGTTCATGCGCTGCAGTCTAACGGTGAGGTTAGACTGGCTGCAGGATATTGCCCACAGACATGGTTCAAGTTAGGTGGGGAGAAAGGGATTGACACGTAGAGAAAGCAAGCGCGCGCCGTGGGAGAGACAGGAATCTCAAGTGGCAAGAAAAAGGTATTCTTCCTCGAGCTCCCGATATGTGCTTCAGTTTAACCGTTAGGTCACGCTGGCTGCAGGGGCTTACCCACCAGCTGAAAGTCGCCATCACGAACAAAAAATACATTTCGTATCTCGTGGCAAAAGCGTTCCGGAGTGCGCGCGCGTTGATGTCCATAGGATCCTCCACACTGATGCAGAAGATACAATCCATATTGAGCTCGACAAGATCACAACTTTGTCCTTAGCGAGATAAAGGTAACGGAGGCATCACTATGAGAAGACAACCAAAAGCCGTATGCCACGCTGGCTCCAGGAACTTACCGCAAACAGAACTGACTTGCCGAGGTGACCTTCATGACCCATTCCTGTAGGAAGAAGAGGATGATGCCCGTGAGCTGAGAACAAGATCATTGACGGAAAGCTAGTAGACCCAAAAAATTGGAAATTAAGCTGTACATACGGCACTCCTGGTATCGACTAGACCACCTGTGCCGCTCCAACTGAGGAGACGAGAAATGCTGTCCTTAGGAAACGATGACCAGGTGTACGGTTGATCTATGAAATAGAAGAGATCTTGTCCTGGAGACGGTTCATGCTGGTGCGGGTAAGGACGGCGGCAGAGATGACAAAGTAAAAGAACGGTTGTTTATGGTCAGGACTTGGATCATGATGGTAAGAATGTTGAAGGCGTTGAAACGTGACTAACACGCGAGCGCGAGAAATGATCGGGCACCCCTTGTTGACACTTTCCTTCCTCCCACATCAAGCCCTTTTGCCCAGAGCACGTCCCGTTACAAACGGAGCGCTGACTGCATCTACCTCCTTGTTCGGATGAGCAGGTGAGCCATTCCTGCTCTTACACGGAATGTCGGCTTATAGACCGAAGTTGTGGCTCTGGCAGTTCTCATCAGTATGGACCCAGCGCGCGCGGACATCTCGAGCGTAACACCAGGATCGTCGCGTATCGCCCATTTGTCGATCTCGGCCATCCCCTTGCCAGAACTCCCGCTCGTGCCAGTATAATATTCGAACATGAGCGACGCTAGGCGTAATGCCATCCTCACTCACTCGCACCATGGAGTACAAACCCGAGGACGACCATGAGCTTCTCCGCTCCATTTCTCCTGCCCTGCTGCACAAAGACTCTGAAGATACACTGGTACCTTGGGATCTAGAGTCTGACGTTCTCCTCCCTCGCCGCCGGCCTCGCGCTGCCTCAAGTTTGCGCTCCAACGTCATTTTCTGGGCGGGCCCCGACGACCCCGCGAATCCGCAGAACTGGAGTAAAGGACGGAAGTGGCTCGTTTCAATGTGTTGTATTGTACCCTCCTTTAGCTGGTACGTCTTCCTGAGGATAACCCGTTTGATTCTGGTCCTAACGAGAAAATGTCAGTTTATTCTCAGCAGCGGCCCCGACGATGGCTGCTCCGCATATTCAAGCCGCGTTTGAGACAAACGATCTTACGGTTTATGCCATTCTTACTGTTTTTCTTGCGGGGTTGATTTTCGGGGTCCGTCTCTTCCATCCATTCAACCGTTCCTTAGTAAGACTTAGTGGAGTACTCCACAGCCCATACTCTGGGGTCCCGGCTCAGAGCTCTACGGACGACGGCGCATTCTCGTCCCCTGCATGACCTTCCTGACGGTATTCCACCTTGGCCAGGTTCTCTCTGAGAACATCATTGTTTGTCGGTTCTTTGCGGGCTTCTTTGGAGCAGCGCCGGTTGCCGTAGGTGGAGGTGGGTGTGCTACACGTCTGTCTCTAACATCAAGACTCACTTTCTTCTGTACTTAGGTCTGATTGCGGATGTATGGTCAGCAGAAGGTAGGGGACCGGTGATTGGGCTATACATTGCGAGTGGATTTCTAGGACCGGTGTTTGGGCCGGTTGTTGCTGGCTTGTACGTGTTCGCTTCGTTCACGTTCCGGCGACTGGCTGATTCTCTGTGTCAACAGTATTGTAGACAGCGGTGTAAACGAACCGTGGCGCTGGGTTCTCTGGTCTACGCTCGCACTTGCGGGGCTGAGTTCAATGTTCGTCGCTGTTTTCATGAGAGAGACATGTGCAAATGTTTTATTACGGGAAAAAGTTCGTCTATACTTTGCCCCTTCAAATCGACCCCGGATTTATCTATTCGTAGCTGCACCAACTAAGGAAGGAAAATCCCTACCATGCGCGCGGTCTCACGTGCGAGCACGATAACCAAGACTGGTCCTTCCGCGGCATCGTACACTCTACTCTATACAGGCCCTTCGACATGCTGTTTCACGAACCGATCCTTCTGCTCGTAACCATCTACATCTCGGTCTTGTACGGTATACTCTTCGCATGTACGTCCCTTTACACTTTCGCTCACCGTTCACATTCCAACTTCCGCCAATCAGTGTTCGAAGCGATCCCAATAATATTCATTGGCGCGCGCAAATTCAGCTTTTCCCAAAGTGGACTCGTATTTCTCGGCATAGGACTAGGTGTCCTCCTCGGCTGCGTAATTTCCATGCTCTCGGCGCGACACTACCCAGCACTCGTGGTGCACTGGAAAGGATACCCGCCGCCTGAGCAAAGGCTCTTTGGGGCTATGGTTGGAGCGCCGTGTTTGGTGGTGGGGGCACTGGTGATGGGATGGACGGGGCAGTACACCACTGTGCATTGGATTGTGCCGGTTATTGGGACGGTGTTGATTGGGGCGGCAATTTGTTCGATCTTCATTTCGTTTATCGTGAGTCTCACACTGGCCGTCGTGCGATATGATTTTAATGCATTTGATATAGGCGTATGTGGTAGATGTGTACTTGTGAGCGATCATTGTCTCCCTTTCTCGACGTTACTGATGGGAGATTTGTAGAGCAGCGTCGGCATCCGCTATCGCTGCCAACTCGATTATACGCTGTGCTGTCGCTGCTGTCTTTCCGCTATTCACGACGCAGATGTATCATGCTGTACGTCGTCTTCCTTTGCTGAATTTACTTAACCTCTAACCCCTCCCCGTAGCTTGGGATCAACTGGGCATCAACACTGTTCGCTGCTCTAGGATTGATACTGGCGCCAATGCCATTCCTCTTTTATAAGTTTGGCACGAGGATAAGGAAGAGGAGTAAGTTTACTGCGTGTATGGTGCGTGTATTGTCCACGCTTCTATTAGTCGTCGCCCGCTCATAGGAAGTAGGATTTGAAAATTGCAGAAGAGATGCCAAAGAGGATTAACTTGGGTATGTTCTGGTTTCGTGGTGTGCTTTGGATGTTGACTGATGCGCCGCGACTTGTAGATGAGATACCCCTGGATAAGCCGAAGATTACGGTGTGGAATCATGATTCTGACCAGGCATAGACTGGATGCACACGGACATGTTATTTATTTTGGCGTCAAGTACTAATGTACATCGTATTGTGTGTATCAATTTATTGTTACACGATGAAAGCGATGGGCGCTGTGAAACCGTTGTTTCCTTGTACTTTATCCAGACACCGTGCTTCTGCAGTAACTAAGGTCAAGTTTGTCATGACGCGAGTGATGGAGCGGGGAAGGACGGTCTGCGTGAGAGCCTTCGTCCTTCTCTTTTCCTAATCCTTTGGACTCAGAGTCATAAGGTGGCATCAACATGGCGTAATTATATGTTCATTGTGCCAACGCGTATGTCTTCGCTTGGTTTCTTAAGTTTCTCTGCACGTAATACAAAGCCTACACGACGTAGAAAAGCTTCATCTGACTATTGGACCCCGATTCTTTCTCCACAGCGGCACGCGAACAGTCTCATCACCTGACGGGAAACGCCCCCATATGTCACCGATTATCCGATCATCCCGAGGACTTTGAACTCTTACCAACACTTGGATTTGTGACTCGACGCGGTCGAATCTAGCGTCTATATAAACCTCCATCAGTGTAAACTTCTCAAGTCCCATACCATGTCAGCCGCCTTCACGACGCGCCCCGCACAGCCAGGCGACATCCCTGCCATCCTCTACTTCATTAAAGAGCTCGCCATATACGAGAGAGAGGAGGACAAAGCCCAAGCGACACACGCCCAGCTGCAGGAAGCCTTATTCTCCGAATCCGGCGGCGTCGGACTCGGTGGTCACGTCGCATGGGCCATCATCGCCGAGCTCACCTCACCACCATCCCCATCCTCAGCCGACGCACCACAAAGCGCCACAGGCAAAACGCCCATCGGGTTCGCGCTGTACTTTTTCAACTTCTCGACGTGGATAGGGAAGAAGGGTGTGTACCTGGAGGACTTGTACGTGACGCCCGCGCAGCGCAATCTCGGCGTGGGGCGCGCGCTGTTCGCGGCGCTGGCACAGGTCGCGCTGGATAATGACTGCGGGAGGGTGGATTGGAGTGTGTTGAAGTGGAACACGCCGTCTATTGGATTTTATGAGTCGGCGCTGAAGGCGACGCGGATGGAGGAGTGGGTGGGGATGCGGGTGGAGGGTAGGGAGGGGATTGAGGGGTTGCTGTTGAAGAAGGCCTGAGATGCCTTAGGTGTTAGAAGCAAAAGATTGTAGTGGTAAACATGTAGAATGAGCTGGTGATGAATACAAGATGCAACTTGGGCCTGGGACAAGCTCAACAGGAAGACAGGAACTGGGCAGTAGTGTAGTTGCTTTATCACGCCCGCTGAGAAAGTTGCGGACGGTACTGGGTTTAATTCCCATATATGTCCATATGGAGGCTATGAATAATTTTTGTGGCGTAATCGAAATCATCGTTCATACCTTAAATTTTCGAATTTCGCAGGAAATAGAATCTACCTCTATTCAACTCATTTACTATGAGAGCAGATGAGGTTATCGATTTATTTTCGATTGACAAGTCAACAAGTATAGCGCCACGACTATCAACTTCATACATTAAATAAGGACGACAGAGTAATTAGAAGTAACACGGTCATACCATACACCAAAAGCAGAACGAAAACTTCAGACAGATGCAGACGGCCACTGCTCCCAACTCCTCTCCCTCTTCAAATGCAGTTGACACTCTATATTTGCGCCCTCGCCCGCGCACTTGATAACCTCGAGCCCCTGGAACATCACGAACCCATCCATCAAATCCAGGCGAATCTCATCCTCCTCCACGCATCCCCTAAGCTGATGCCGCTTAAGCTTCGCCGCGACAACATAATCCCTATCCCTCATACCGAGCGCTGCCTCCTTCTCGCTAACCTCTCCTAGGTCTTCATGCAGCGACACGTAAATGGCGTACAGGACGTCTTGTATGGTGGCAGTCCCAGGGACGGTTACGGGTGGGAAGAATGGGTGCGTGTGTACGGTGAGCGACGCTGCGCCTGGACAGGCTGTCAGGTCGAGCTGTGTGTTGGGATCGACGCTCCGCGTAGATGGAACGTCGAAGAGGCACCAGAATAGCGGACGCGTTGTGGAGAGATCGAGATGGAGACGATAGTTGGGTGATGGCGATGGCGGGAGGGCAGTGGCGAGACTCTGTAGGTCGAACGAGTCACGGTGGCGATGGGACTTTGTCCGCCTGTGCTTGGGTGAGCGAGCAATTGGTGTCCTGGTCACTGCCTCCGGGAGCGGCTGGAGAACATCGAGTGAATCTCTTTTCCGCCGCCGAGCTGATGAGGGAGGAGGGGAGGACGTCCTAGTCGGTGGATCGATTGTTATTGGGCTTGGGGGGATAACCAAAATGTCTACGTCGGCATCAACGCTGCACCCCGTCTCAACCTGCAGAGAGGGCTTCCTCGGCGACTTCTGCTCAGCACCTGCAACCTTCACAACCGGAGTCACTTGGTTTTCGCATCGTCTCTTAGGTGGTTTGGAACCCGCATCCGACCCGCGCCGATGGTGAGTCTCCGACCAAGGCTTTAAGTTGTAGATATTCGCTCGCGGATTGGGATATGCATGGAATCGAGAGTATCCTGTTATCACGTGACAATCAGTAACAATGCGACAACATAGCACAGGGACGTACCGTCACGTATTCTTTTCAAAATCGGTGAAGGAGGATCGCAGGTTCGGTGGCGCGGCAGGAAGATGGGACTCCGAGCATCGTCTTCATCCGATATGGTGAAAACGACGTTATGTCCGAATTGGACCTTGGCGGATATCTTCTGCGCGTAAATGGGCATGAGTAGTGATCTTCTTGGTGGTAGCGTCGATTGGAGGGACTATGTGGAAAGGGCTTGAGCCAGGCGGATGGTTGGCTATAAGAGTTGTGGGATGGCGACGGTTACAACGAAAAGGCATGGGCCGGCCGTATATAGGCATTTAGACAATGAACAAAGACACCAGGGCATTTGTCCACAGCAAAGACCGTAACCATCACGTGGGACTTGTCACAGCGCGCATTGGCCTGTGGAAGTGTCACGCAAAGACTGCGCCGCGCCTCATGGGTACGACGAGGCGGGATCGGGTCTTTGTACGACAGCATTGACCGGTAATTTCTGACGGTGTAAGAGGTTAGATGAAAGAACATGCAGTTAGAGTCGGGGAATGAAACGCACATATTTCATATCAGGTTTCGCGAGGAAGAAAGCAAGTGGCAAAAGACCAGCGAGAATTTCAATATGCGACAAACAAGAGAAGGAAACGATAGCGTGCACGATGCGGCTCTGCGTGTTCCAGCAAGTGTGTGTAGGTACCGGCCCGGATTATAACGAGGCGTCAAATGGCGTCGATAAGCGCCACGGACTGCGCCACAGAGCGTATCACCCAAAACATCTCATTGATTTATCCTTGCATTTGGAAAGACAAGGTCCATTATCAGCTGTAACAGTGTCACCGGTGATGGAATAACACAGTGAAGGGCTGACCTGTTGCTCTTGTCCCGTTTGCGGATACCCAGTAGACCGCGTTCACACTCACTATTGAGTTCTGAAGAGCCGGGAGATGGCGCCGCCTATGGGTAAAAGTCTATTCGGAGCGACATTCAAACCGGTACAGCGCTGTTCTTGGGCAAGGAAAGACCGTCATGAGAATCTACACAGTCAGTCAGTCAATCCCACAGGGAAAGATGATTCTGAAACGCGCCTACAACAAAAAGGCACGCGGTAATGTATTGTTGTACAAGAATTGATGATGATGGTCAGAAGACAAGAGCTAAGTAGGCCACGTGCCTCGATCAGGCTTAGCTACCGACCACCATCATCCAATACCGCCTGGCGCGTTCGAGCCACAATGAGCTCTAATTCAAGTAAGTTAGGCAGAAACTCATCTGTATCTCTTAACCTTTCCCTTAGGAAGCTGGTTCGTCGATAACTGGTTCCCTCAAGAAATTTGGGAGCACATTATTGACTTCAATTACAACGACGTCGATACACTCAAAGCCTGTGCCCTAGTGTGCTCCTCATTTCTTCCTGTTTCCAGAATACACCTCTTCCGCGACGTATCTCTCGTAGAGGACCGTAAAACTCGTGCCAGGCGCCATGCACGACCGCGATACGGAAGGCTGTACAGCGCCACGGAATTGCATGAGCTCTTCAAAGAATGCCCCCATCTCATCCGTTACGTGAAGAGAATCACATTGGATGCTAGTCTTCTTACATCGGCGGATCCTATGGAGTTGGGTCTCGTTTTCTGCGAACTCTCTCATATCGAAGAGGCCGCTGTACTCTACCCGCCACAAAGTACTCCCCATAACCACCAGCCCTTCTCTCGCAAGTGCTTCTTGGAACTCTTCTCACTATCGACCATCGTGTCTCTGGATCTCTGCGCGACCCTCTTCACCGATTCGAACGAGTTGAATCACCTCCTGCACCAGTGCCAGAGTCTAGAGAACTTTGCGTGGTTCCAGGATGCTCCATTTGATTGGGGTCGTAACCCTCGTCGTCCGGACCTAATGCCGCCCAGGCTCAAATCGCTTCATATTCATGGCCACGAATCTCTTGCACTCGAACCATTCACTCAGCGACGGGTACCCTTTGACCTATCTTCCCTTGAAGAATTAACGCTCGGAATCCTGACCGACATGCCTGATATCAATTTGACCTACCTCAAGCGCCTGTTCCACCTCGTCGGTGGTTCTCTTAAACACTTTCAAATTGATGTTCGATCCATGTACTGGCGCGATAGTACGTATCTTGCTATCCACTTTCGTACATAACTAACCTAAGACACTAGACAGCGAAGGGGTCTTTCCTCTCGACTTTACAGAAACCCCTAACCTCCGAAGCCTCTACTTCTTCGACACCTCATTCTCCGATACCTGGATACGCGAGATTCCTATCCCCCAAAGTCTACGCTCTTTGACGCTTGAAATTGGGTGTGACCAGATCGAGCACGAAGAACGCCTGGAGAGTACTGTGAACCTTGTCGCGATGGGGGAGCACATTGCTGCCCACGCGGAGCACCTCGACAGTGTCGTGG
>QLPD01008644.1:0-14994 GCA_003314085.1 Hymenopellis raphanipes
GGAGGCGCCTACTAGTCCCATTAGCCGTATGAGTGACGAACGTGAGTCGACCAGCGGTCCTAGGATTTCTGCGCATCTATATGGTGATAACAATCGTCCCGAGGGAGACGATCACGTAAATGTTGAAAAGCTTCAAGCTCTCCGATAGCTAGTTCTCGAATTACTCGTGTTGTTCCAAAAATATGTTCTTATGAGTGAGTAGGACCTGACCCGGTCAGTGATTGTTACTGGCAGGCAGTTCCCAGCTGCGATGCAGAAGCTAAAAAGCTTCACGGTGCCAGTTGCATTGAGTCGGGATGACGTGGATCGGGAGTCTATATGCAGCGGCGTCCCCAGCTCCGGCGGCTGGTGAAACTCAGGACGGGGTGAAGAACATTTGCCTCGAAATTCCATCGAGACGCTTGCATCATGATAATTTCATGAACAACGTGATTGAGGAACGGGAAGGCTCAGCGTGGTGGTGGTCATCAAAAGCGACGATGAAACAAGTTATACTCAAGCACATCGCAAACAGTTCAGGAGGGTTGTGTTGACATTGGCAGACGTCGATCTGTCATACACGCTGTGGCGCAGATTTTTGTGGGTGGTTGACGGAGAATACAAGAGCGAACGAAGCAGGCGTACACATCAGAGAAAAAATGGTGAACAATACATTGCCACACCGATGGTACCCGTAATCTGGTAAGACGTAGGATAGGAAAATAAATGCATAGCCCCCCACCGCATCCATGTAGAAGAGTATCTGGCTAGATAGATCGACGTCTCCACCATCAGTTTGGTGAAGCCTACGCATAACATCCGTAGTTTCTCCCGGGCCTCGAAGCTGGGCTTAGATACCTATCATAGTACACCCAAAAAGGTGAACACGTTCAAATGTCAACACGTCTAGCGCGCAGTTTCATCTGGCGAGAAACTTACAGGAATGGGATTTACCCAGTGTGTGGTGACTCTTGGCGTTTCGAATTACAGGACTTCGGAGCTCCTCGGGAGGAAAACGATACCAAATCGGATACCTTCAGGAATGGTTAGCTTTCGTGGAATGAACAGGTTCATAGAGCCGTACGCATGATAGGATCAACCAAAAAGTCGTCGACCGTAGATAGTGAGCGCTAGCACGTCACTAAAGACCCTTTGCTCCCGTCAGATTCGTAACCTTAGCGCAAACGCAAGTACTGACTCGGATATACACACCGCCAGGCTTGCGCATTGGGTGGAGACAACAGCCACGACCGAAAGGATTCCGCAAGTCCCGTGTTTAGAGTCACCGAATATGTGTATATGAGAGAAATTTCTGGAGTCATCATCTTTGTGGAGAAACTATTGACGAAGAGTCGAGGCCGGCAGTTTGCGCTGTGGTGGATGATTGGAGTCTGCCCTGTAACACTGGAAGACAAGGAGCCACTCTTGTAGGTCAGAAACATGAAGGAGATTACGGAAATTTCTGCTTCATAGGTGGAGGAAGGCAGTGACCAGAAAGTAGCAAAGCTCATGACGGTTCGAGGTGACATTTGCAACCCTAACCCCCGCCTGGCTGCAAAGCGATCACCTGACCTAAGCGCGCGCTAATTTTGGTAAACAAACTCTCCTTACTCCTCTCTCGCTTCGTCATCGAAGTATGACTCATTCGCCGATACTTTCTGAGAACGCTTGGTGTCGTATCTGCTGAGTAGTGGCTTCCACAAACCCGACGCGTTTGCCAAGAAGCAAGTTACACAACCTCGCTCGATTTCACTGACCGATGATCTAGCAGTCTCTGTCACAGCGTCGTGAGTGCCCTGCATTGATGAATGGAATGGGGAGGCGCCGCATGCAATCTTTTCATCAGTTACTACCACGCTAATTGACACGCCCACTGATCCTTTAAGTGATGATCACACAAAGTGAAAGCGAGTGTTTCATCAGCATGCTCTTTCGTTCTTGCGCGCCAGGTTCTGTAGCTATGTGATGAGTACGATGTGCTTAGAAGTTGAGATAGACCTCTGGCATCAACACGGGTAACGGCACAATTTATCCACCGACGTCTAAATCCGAGGCGTCTGGCAAAGTCGTCTGCTCCTTGGCAGGCGGTAAATCCTGTTTCCCAGTAAATGTTGTGGACCCTAGGCGTAGTACTACCCCGCTTCGACCTCTGACAGAACCCTCGTTCTTTCTCTCGCACACCGGTACTGCGCCGCATGAAGCTATTACATGCCTTGGGACCAAATCGGACCCAAGAACTGGGCTAAACGCCCCGTTCTATCGAGCCGCCTTCGGTCCGTCCTCAATTCATGTGTTGTGGCGCCTCGATGAGCAGATCCGTACGAGGCGGGGACGAGTCAATCAGCTTAAAATGCGGATCTTTAACTCGAAGAGCGTACTATTGCCACTTTCCAGGCGCTAAGACAATATGAACAGCTGCGCAATGAGAGACACACGTTCTCATGAAACGAAAGGCGACGTGTATCTGCTGCGCCCACAGTTGGTACTTACCTCTTCACTGTATAGTCGGAGAGCTTAGGATTTCTCGGCCCTGGTGCCTCATGTTCCGAACGAAAAGGTGTAGGCAAACATGACCCAACATCCGTGTCGGATCCTGAGCCGCACGATCACAACGATGAAACCAAGGCTGGCCGATAATTTCCCTCCGTGCGCAGGTATCCAGTTCAAAGCGGTGGATACCTAGGTCGCCAGTGGATAGAGGCGGGTAGAATCGCCGCCCAATATCTGTCAATGCTCCTATCAAGAATAGAGATTGATCATTGCAGTGCGACTTTTGATATTCCTCTCTCCTATTGCGGAAACGGTGAGTAGGTGACAATCCCCCTGATCCTAGACGGGCCGCCGGAGTACCCATTTCGTGTTCTTGTCGTGTTTTTTCAACACTTTCTTGTTCTCAAGGCTGTGCGCCTCATGACTCGGTCTCACCCCCACGGCAACGATTCCCAATTATCCGACTACGTCGGCTTAACGATTGGAGGCACTGGCCATTTACGTATCGACCCTACATCCATCAATCCGAAACTGATGGTCTTCAGGTCTTCGGAATTAGATCACGACACACCTTATAAGGCGCAGGCAAAGGTCAACGACCTCCCCTTCTCGTTTAACGTTTCCCGCCTCCCCCTCGGTTACCTACAGTTTCGTCGCTTCTTCTTGTGAGTTTCCACGCTCTCGGCTACGTCTTCCTGCCGTGACTCATTGTCCTTTAGCGCGACTGCGATTTAGACGCCCGACCTACAAAACTCGCGCACGCGTCTCCCCCCTCAGCCGTTGCCCACCACGCCTTACCCACTGCTTTTCGCTCAGTCCTATGAGCTTGATATGTACCCCAACATGAATCATTCTCTCTTGTATCAATCTGGCGATGATGAGTTCGATTTCGCCCTTCGTCCATCGCCAAACACGTACCCAGGCTCAGCAATGTCTGGGGAAGGATCTATCTACGCGCATAACGCATCTTCAGAGCAATGGGCTTTCGGTGAGTCTCCATCATAACTTACTCTAGGTAGGCGCTAATGCTGTGTCCTCCACAGCTCCAAACTCCACCCCGCCACCGAACACTGTTCCCTCCTCGTACCAGCGTCGCGCGTCTACTGGCATGGAGATGACTCTGCCCTCGGTTCCGTGGCCATCTGGGAGCGGTTACCGGTCTGGTGACTCCTTGGACACCGATTTCCCACTCTACCCCCGCAAGTACTCGTCCGTGAGGACCAACTCTGCCACTGACTGGACCTCGACGAGTCCCGCGACTGTCAGTCCTTCACAGTGGTCGTCCATACCCGATCAACCATCCTACTGGGATCCTGCTAGCGCGTTCACACTCGCGGACCTAACGGAGGAATCGAAACCGGACATCACCCAGCTCAGCGGCTCGAGAAGCCCCTCCGCGACGTCCGCGTCAGAAACATCCACTACTTCGCGTGCTCCCGCCTCCCCTTCCACTTCCAGCACCGACGCTCCCAAAAAGTCGTGCTCGCACTGTCGCGCTACTTCCACGCCATTGTGGCGCCGAGAGCCCGGCACGTTGAAACCTTTGTGTAATGCGTGTGGTTTATATCTCCAGCAGCGTAACAAGCTGCGACCACAGGAGCTCATCGACGCAGATCAGGATAACGACCAGGATGAGGACGAGCGTACTGAAGGAGGGCCCGAATGCAGTCATTGTCACACGCGGAACACCAGCGTTTGGCGACGGAGCAAGACTGGTGCCCAGCTGTGTAACGCATGTGGTGTGTACGCGCGGCTACGTGGCAGGGATCGGCCATTGAGCTTGAAGAGGAACAAAATCAAGCCAAGGTCGAAACACGCTGCGAAGCAGTAGTGTCGCCTCGGACACGACTATTACGGAACGGAAGGAAAGCAAAGAAGATATTGGTTACGCCTATGCCTATGATTCCTCTCTACTATACGTGGATATTGACCTAAGGACACGGCGGCTTCTGCACTATCTATATGATCCATTAAAGATACTTACCCTATATTATTCTGTAGACGTGCGCCAGTAGAACTACGGTGGACTTCATTCCCCGACTCGGGTGTTTGGGGCCCTCGGTAGCCTTACGACGACGATTACTCTTATACCGCTCATACCAATGCCTAACTCGGCGCTCTGTACAATACATTTCTTCGCTCTCATCGATCAAACCCTCGTCGTGACTAGAATCGACCTCAACGTCAGGGCTTCCAAAGCACTGCCTGTCAAAGTCAAAGGAGCACGTCTAGATTCTATCCGCCCGGATAAACTCGTGCTTTGGACACTTGACCTTTACTGCCTCACACGATTTCAGCGGGGGCGATGACTTCTATTTACTCGCTGCATGATTATACCTTTGATTTCATCGTTCACACTCCATATGGGTAGATTGCTTAAATCTTCCCTGCTAATCCAGGCACGTATGGCGTACACGGTAGGAATAGACACAGCCTCGCGACCTGGTGAAATGATGATGATCGACTTTGATGGCGGGATTTGCGCCAGGATTGTGGTTCCGGAGTTCCGGCTAACGGATTGCCTTTAATGGTTCGCCATGGCATATGCAAGCTGTCATCCTAACCACGAACACAGCTTGTTGGGGCGCTCAGCAATGAGGAAGACATATGTGCGCGCATCAAAGAGCGCCCGTTATTTGATACGGTGTCGAAATTGACCTCTGACAGATGGGGTCAGGGAAAACAAGAAACTGGAAACGGAATTGTATGATTATCTGCAGACGACATGAACGGGCTTATTTAAGTCCGCATCCAAAACTAAACGGAGCAAAGCGTTGATTGTCTCCTCTGCTTGTGCGCCACATTTGATGCCGATGATCGCAAATCCAAGTCCAGTGTGGGTCCTGGTAAAACAAACTCACGATGACAGCCGAAACATTGGTGGAGCTCGACTGATCAGCCACAATCTCTCTGAGAGCGACAATCGTGGTGAGTACCGTTGCAGATGAATGCACAAGGTCTGGGTAACACATTACGCAGCTTTGCACTCACCGGATAAGGAATCGGGCTTGACGGGAGGATCGACGTGGAACGGAGTAATGACGACATCTTGAAGAACAACCGGCGGTATAGCCGCTATTAATGCCACTGCGAATGAGCCCGTCATATCCCGAGCGATTAGCAAGATATTGCCATTCAACCGAAATTCGTCAACTCGAAGGAAAGAGTCAGCGAAGATTAGTAGTTGACAGTCTTGTATAAACGAGAATCAGCTCCGTTTTGGGGAATCGCCGGTCAATGCGACTCACGGTATGCAAGTAAATTTCCTACTGGAGGATACTTTCAAGTCTGTTAACATCATCCTAGGCCAAGCTCCGTGATGACCGGTGACTGCCATTGCAGACTACTTTTCATGCTCACCATGAAACTGGACGACCGCCACGTATGTGTAGTGAAAATGTAATTAACGAAAGTAGTAGTGGTATTTAAAGTCTGTACCTCAAGTAAATGAGAGATAGTCGGCCCTCTAGACGTCCCCACGCAAGCACCGCGACCACTTCAATATTACAATGTGTCGTATGCATCAAGTTTGGCGCCTATACCGTTCCCCGTATCTTGCACGTATCTGTAACGGAAGGATTGGAACGGCAACGAAGTAAAGGAAGCGCAGGAAGAACTTACCTTATGCGCGTCCTCTCAAAGCCTGGTCTTTTTGCGGCAACAATATCCGGGATCCACGAGTCGTTCAACAAACCAGCCGCTGCCAGAAACCTCGATTCGAGACGAGGCTCGTCGGCTGTCCTTCGCGTGGGCCCAAGGAGAATATAAGTCAGAAGAGAAAGAAGAAGGCTACAGCAAAGTGTAACGATAGCCTTCCACACGACAATCTCCAAGCGCGCTTCAATCCGTGTCGTCTTGAACTCTGCGGCATTCAGACGCGTGGAATCGTCCAACGTGGTTTTGACGCATTGGGGGTGCGGTGTCCCGAATTCGAACAGGGAGTCGCAGAGCTGCCAGGTGTTCCACAGGTAACTGGCGGTCATGTTTTCTAGTCGACTTTCAAAGACCCTCAGCCTTTGGTCGTCTTGAACCATCCTCATCAGAACATCGCCCATAAGTTGCCGGTCTTGCCATGAATTTCCTTGGTTGTCCTCGCACGGTGCGGATACGAACATTTCAAGGAACTCTCGGGCTAAGAAGTCCGTGTTGTTCTTGGGATTGGAGTCAGTCCAGGAGAACTGACTCCATTGATGGGGAGGTGCGGATTGGACAGTGAAGTTATCTTGGGGTAAGCTCGTCTGGCTGAGAGGAACGGTGGTCGTAGACGTGGTCAGAGTGCATCCGATCGTTTGAAAGTAGGTCTGGACTTCGTGTTCAACGACGGCTGGATTGTCCTTTACCATCGTGCGACAGTCAGCGTCGCTGCTTCCATCCTGATGACACCAATCCCAAGACTTCGGGTCAATTTCTCCAATAGTCACCGTACTAATGTTGCCGACGACACCCTTCGCGTCGTGCAGGAGCCGAACAGGATCACGGGCTGCAAGCATGAACACAAAATCGCTGGAGACTCCGCGTTCAATAGAGTCCCAACGATCAGCGAAATCCCAAGACTGGATGTAGAGGTTCATGCTCGAGCTGGGATTCTGGATGTTGGGCCGTTGGATGGCCCAATCGAAGTTCAGAGGCAACGGCGGCTTGGTGCTATTCCCGTAGGAGTACTTTCGCGTCGGACGAAGGGATCCACTAAGATCATAGCCAACTGTTTTGTTGATAATATGTTGAACGTAGTAATTCCAGTTGGAACCTCCATTGTCCTGCGCAGAGAAGGCGGGATATTTCAGGTCCGGATAGAACGTAAGCTGTTCAGTGTCTATCAATCCGCAGTGAACGTTCATTTTCGTCGCGTTCACTTCAACTATCGGATCGTTCAGCAACGGCGGAGAGCAAATAAACAGCCCTTCGTACCAGCATTGAACGTTCCAAATTTCTTTGCATTCCACGCCGGAAGGTCGTGCAGTAGGCTGAGGCAACCAGAGCTTGAGTTCAAAGTAGAGGAGCAAAGACCGCCAGACGTACTTTCCCAAAAGACCAGGTTGACTCGTTCCAGACGCATACGTCACCCTCACATCCTGCCTGGCACTCTGTACAAAAGACATCAGAGGCGTTGCGCGCGTCATCATGATAAGAGCCTGCTCACCCGCCACATATCTTGCATTCCGTAGAACTCGGAACCGAGGGTAGTAAAATCTTGACATTTGTTGTACTTCTGGTCTCGATGAGCAAGGCTTGGATACGTGAAGGGGGTGACATGATTTCGAACGGGTGCTGAGAAATTGTAAACCGAATCGTAGACGTTGATACCTATCGCGTGGAATGAGCAAAGATCATATTGAATACTAGAACCCTACATACCTATCATGCTGGAAGAGGAAATTTTCAACACTTCACCAGCACCAAAGTAGACGGGGATGGCCAATAATACGATGCGAGATACATCCTTGAAGCGACGTGGGTGGAAAAGACCGTTAGCAACGGATGGTCCCAGCCCAGCCCACGCCTGAAGGCGGAAGTCCAAGTCGATGATCGTTTCGGCTAAGGGATGTGCATAAGAACCTCTCCAGAAAGTAAGGAAATTCAGACACACGATTCCTAATGGCTGCGTCTACAGCCTGCCTGCTCGATAAAAGGAACAGGCCAAACACACTGCCTGTCCAGAACACTTGCGATCCAACGGAGATAGCACTGGTAACGCGGCTGACCTAGAGCACTTTAAGCTGGAAAACAAACACCACCAGAATGAAGAGCATACATTATCGAGTGGAACCTTTATGTGATGCTCCAGTCTCAAGAGCGATGCAACGAGCAAGGTGAGGCTGACGAAACACAGTAGACCATGTAGTACGTGTGCGGCGATAAGCCCTGGAGCGTGACGAAGTGGTGAAGCCTCAAACTCTTCGCATCGGCATCTCTTGAAGTCGGGGGAGGGAGAACCAGTCAAGGTTTCAGTGTCGTCGTACTTGCCTTCTCCCCACTCTCCAACGGAGCTGGTCCGTCTGGACGGCCTGACATTCGTGACCACATCAGCAACCTGACCAGCAGCGCGAAAAGCGAAATAGCGTACATCAGTGGCTCAGCCACGAAGCTCATTTCAACGTCGAGTGGGGTGGAGAAAAGACGCACTCGCAGGTGGTGTAAAAGAAGGGAAGTGGGTGGTTAGACGCCGACTCGTCGACCTGGAAGGGCCCTATTTGATGCCTGAATGACTCTCGTGTCTATCAATCAGGAATCAGAGCCATGTGGACGGCAAGATCACGGTGATGGTGTATCCTGGAGAGAGAATCATACTAAGAATAGGACGCGGTAGAAGAAAACAGGATGACTGTCACCTTGGACTCAAAGTCTTTCCAGC
This sequence comes from Hymenopellis raphanipes, assembly GCA_003314085.1. Taxonomy (NCBI): domain Eukaryota; kingdom Fungi; phylum Basidiomycota; class Agaricomycetes; order Agaricales; family Physalacriaceae; genus Hymenopellis; species Hymenopellis raphanipes. The sequence goes on from QLPD01008644.1 coordinate 8,822, forward strand.
GACAGAAAGTGAGAGAAATGCCAGGTTAAAGCAAACTTTATTCACAAATGAGCAGACGGGAGGACGAGACGAAAATCCGGTCCTTATAACCAAGAAGGCAGTTCCATCGGTTTGTGGGTCCCCGACTTGATGGTATCGCATGTAGACGGTTCTACTCAGGAATGCTGAAACGTCTCATAAGGCGATAGGCTAGAAGCACGCTAGGGAAGGTTGGAACGTTGACGACTCGGAGAATTTTTGACGAGGTGATGCGTTGTTCATCATGCCATTGTATCCAAGTCGAGGAATCGAAAGGCGAGGACCCAAATCAAGATTGGTGGATTAATATATCGTGCGTGAATCGGCAATAGCATCCTGACTTCTTGGACGTCGTGGTCCAAAAGACAAAAAGTCGCGTGACGTCATGCGCAGTGGCGATTGTTCAAGGCGTGATTTTATCGACCACCGTGCGCACCCTGGCCATTTCAAACGAGCTACAATAGCTACACGGTTTCGTTTTATCGAGCTCTTCATGATATCAACAATCATATTGATTTGAAACTCCTCGACTTCGAAGAAGCTGCTCAAGACAATGTACAATAACGTGGATGCAACGCGCATCATATAACAAAAGTGAAGAAAGTCTAATGCGCATAATTGTATCGTGCCAACAGAGTCCCTGAGCCCATCAATAAAGAAATAAGAACACCTCCCAAATGGCGAGGTCCGTGCATACAGTAATACTTAATGGACATTTAACGTCCTCTAACATTGTTGCCACATCTTCACAGAGTCACTGTTCAACGACAATTAGTCTGGATGCATCGACAGCCGGGGATACGACATACATCACGAAAGCCCGATCTTGGGGGTTCTCCGGCCACGAAGGCAGCCATTTGTCTTTGGCCAAGTAAAAGTCCTTCATCGCCGCTGTCATAAACCGCGTCAGACGAGGGTATCACGAGAAAGACCACGGAAGCAACGAACACTGCGACCCGTCCAACCACGGCTTCTCTTGCCCGTCTGGGAACCATCCATTCGTGCCGCCGACGCCAACGTCAAGAATCAGGTAGAATCCTAACGAGAAGGAAGGATGTCAGTAAGGTATATGGTTACGGAGCTTGAACTTAGACGTCTGGGGAAGCGGGGGTCATGAAGTATCGTAGTGGAGCGGGAAGATGAAGGAGGTGAAGAATAAGAAGAAGAAGAGAAGAACTCACGCTGATCGAACGGCGCCGCTTTCGTGCCGTTTACCCAAGGATCTTCGAGCACGATGGATTCGGACCCGTTTAGGATGACGGACGGGAAGTCGCCCCGATCCCAGAAACTCTGCTTGATCTTCGTCTCGAACATATGGTGCAAGCGGGTGTCGACGTATATCCGACTATTCATCAGACGAGTATTAGATACCAGATGAAAAGACAATTCTGGAGACGTACATGAAATCCTCCGTCCACTCGATCGAGTACGTATGAAACTCGTCGTTGTAGCCGCCACGCCGAAGCTTCCACCAGCCGTACGTTTTTGAGACGGCGTTCAACCAGATCATCGGGCCCCAGTTCAGCGAGCCGCGCACGTAGTTTGAGCCCCTGGAAGCAGAGAATTTCAGTAAGTAAAGTAACGCGCGTTAATAGGCTACTTACTGCTTGGGATAGGACGGACCATTCCCACGCGCCTCCATGATGTCAATCTCGCCTGAAGAGGCAGTCAGCAGTCAAGAAGAAAGGAAGACAGAGACAGCAAGCAAGAAGGATATGAACGACGGATGGAGGTATATGAAAGTCAAACGCGAGTGGAAGCGTCACAGGTGAGGTTGAGCTTGCGCGATGCGAAGCCCTCGGACATAATAGATTGCAAGGGATACGTCTCGAAATGGTACTCACCACTCATAGGCCAAGATCCGTACGTGTTGTCGACTGGTAACATCCAGATCGCGGGCCACATCTATGACAAAGTAAGTTTAACTTCAGCTCATATGAAGGGGCAGTTGAAACGCACCCAGTCGCTAGAGGAAATAGACCGACATCAGTAAAAAGGTTAAGATGACTAGATCACCGCCATGACATACCCAGTTGGCAGTTTTGCCCTGACCTCGACCTTGCCATATCGTATACTCGCTGTCTTCCGGGTGCTGAGACGTGCGCTTTGAACGGGATTGATGATGCTGTTCACTGACGAGTTGCTGACGGCGGAGCAGGCTCTATAGTAGTCCTTTGCGTCGAATTCAGTATCCGACCCGATGGCGGTCATATTGAGCGTGAAAGGATCGTGTTTCGAGGACTGCGTGTACGATACGCCGCGCGTGATGTTGAAGGTACAATCGGTAATGTTGTAAACGTGCCCGTCGAGGATGGCGTCGCGACCGATGCTGTCCTCGGTGAGGGTAGGAAGAATGTAGAGCGCTCCGTCGTGCACAAACGAGTTGTTGGGCGAGTTGGTGGTCATCTCGAATTCGCCGTTACTAATGAAGAAGCGTGAGGACGGGTATTATCAGCATAACAGACAACTTACCCAAACCCGCTCATGTCCACCTCTCGAAAGAATATTCCGTTCTCGCCAAAGACGCCCTCGTCCGTGTCAAAGTTGGCGTCCAGAACAGGGCAAAGGTTGCCGGACATCATTGACACAGACTGCCAGTCAAAGTAGCACTTGATCGCGCCAGCAGCAATGCCGAGGAATGCGAAGGAATACGTGATGAGATAGGCAAGGCGCGCCTGCTTGTCCTTCTTCTCCAGCCAGGGTTTATGCAGCGTTTCCGTGTCGACAAGCATGGTCGACTTGGGCCGCTCACGCGTGACTTTGGTATCCGGCGGAGCGTTGTACAAGGTCATCGGCCGTGGCGGCGGCGACATGAACGTGTCACGCGCCCGAACGGACGCACGGCCTGTCGTGGTCTCGGCAGTGTGAGGACGACTAGATGTGTACTGAGACGCTCGGCCGCTCATAGTCAGATCGCCAAAGCTAGCGACCGAAGTAATTCCGCTCCGAGGCGTGTTGGGATCAGGGAAGGGGTAGTGAGAAGTAGCCGGTAAGAACGCCGGAGTCACTAGTGGAGAGTCGGTGGGTGTGCTGAAGCTGCGTACGCTGGCCGGGGGAGAGAAGGGATTCGTGGTAGGCGTGAAGGAGAGCGTGCGAGGCGTAGGCGGGGGAAAGTCAACCGACGTCCGCGACATTCCAGCGCGATGTCCAGGCGTGGGAGGGACATCAGACTCGGCGTCATAGTCGTTGTAGAACTTTGGCTGCGGCGGGGAGAGGTCCTCGCTGGAAGGGTGCTCAGCGATAGGCGCCGTGGATGAGGACGACATGTTCAAGGAGGGGGTGTATGACCGTAAGAGCAAAAGGTCAAGTCGAGCCCCCGACAGGTAGAGTCCTGGGAGGGGTGATTCTCGCTCGGCCTTGGTTTTAAAAGGTATCTGTATAGAAAAAAAGGGCGCATTCAATTGCCGCTTCCACGACTTTGCCGAATTGGTGGCAGTCTCTGGGTGTGTGTACCTAAACGCTGTCAACTCCGTGTTGATCTGTCCCTCGAGGGCCAGATCGCTGTACGTACACATTATTCTAGTCCGTGTTTGGACATGACCTGCCCATACACACTTCGTCTTCTTAGTCTTCTGCTCGCTCCATCAACCCACCGAACGCGCAAATGGCGCTACCCAGTACTTATCGCCAAGAAACAAGGTATTGCTGCTTGAAGAGGGATTCTCCGAGGAATCAATGGGCCGGCATCAAGCACGGAAGGAGTTACCAACGCCGAAGGCCCTGCATAGAATACGTCGATCAGCATTTAGGATGTAGAGGTGATACCGATATCTGTAACTGTCAGCGATGACGAGAGAGCGCCGGTCTATCTCAGCGATCCAGCCAGGCGTCGCGTACACAGCCTCCCGCTATAATCGCGCTCCCCAATCCCCGACATTGTTCGCCTTACTTGTCCTCGTCGTTCACAGCAGGGGAGCATCGCGAGGGACCAGGACCAGGACCAGGCCCCCGGAGGCGCAGCTGTGGCATATCCTGGCAATACACACTTTCCCATCATGTCCTCCGCCGGACACATGCCCAACAATCAACTTCCACCCAATCCTATAATGGAATCGGCACGGAACAAAGCCAGCCCCATTTCGCGACAGAACTCCCATGACCCACACTCTGTTCTAGACTTTTCTTTCTGCGTCAGTTCCAACGAATGCAGAACAGAACGGAGTTCGAGGAAACGGCATGATAGATGGAACGGAACGGGTAAGCTACGTTGGCACGAGGCGGTGTATTAATTTTCCCCCGGTGTTTTCCGCGCGATTAGGGGCCTTTTCCTCACGATGTGCGAGCGTACAATCCTCCTTCGCACAGATCCGCCACAGAACAGGGAAGCAGAGGTGAAGAGACGCGGAAGCCGTACCGCTCATCTGGTTTCAGCGACTCGTTGACGCCGACATCATATCACCATCCTAGACGGGGGAACGGAGAACAGACCCTGGGAGCTTCTTTTTTGCGCTGTGGGTTACTACGAGTTCGTTGCGGTCCGGGGGTGAATTTCAAGTCGAGGTGTGGTGCACGGAGGACGTTTTGGCACTCAATTCCGACCGCCACACTACGCCATGGATCGCACGAGAAGATGTTCAAGTTCTTGCGCGTTTGTATGCGCCTAATTTAGACTGGAGACTCCCTGTTCCGAGTTTCATTTCCTATGCGTGGCGTGATAACAGCAGCTACTACTGCTACTCGTAGTTCTTTCAAATTTCGAGGGTACAGTCTGTTAGGTCGCTCGCTGGCTTTCAATTGAGATAAGGAGGGAGAAGAGCGGTTGTTCAAGTATCTCGGTTCCTAAAGCAACCCCGACACATGGCATCGAGTCGCGAGGATTTCATTAGCTGGGAGAGTGGGAGGCGGATAGAACCCAGCGATTACGGCTTAGTTGAAAGATAAGACTGACGCGTCTTTGGTTCGATGTTCTGCTGCTGCGAACTTCAAAACCGATTAAACCGCTCAGTAGACGGAGACAGGAGTCCTTTGTTGGATTCATTTCATATTGCAAGAACGAACAACTATGATTAACGTTACTGTATCCTTTTACAATAACTTTCAGTCAACCGGAACAGTCCTTTGATATGGATACCATCTTTGTTCAACTGTTATCTATCGCCCGGAATTCAATGAAATCATCTACTTACTCGCGCCGTTGTCCCCGAATGACTCTCAGTCCATTACGCTTTCTTCTTTCTTGAGATGTGTGCCCGAATCGCACGACACTTCGTGCCATTCAGTCCGCCCACATCGAGAGGATCTCTCTCACAGGCTCGGCATATCGAAGCTACGCGTCCCATATGCTCTCAGGCTTCGGAATCACCGTCGGTATTCCCATATCCCGACAAGCCAATCTCGCGCATGCTTCGGTCAAAGGTAATCTTCGCGTCTTATGCTCGGTGACGCAGGATTACCGTTCAGACGCGCTGGGCGCCGCGTTCCTTGAGTCAAGGTGAGGTGTTGGAGAAAGGAAGCGTCGATGGTGTACTGCGTCACGTAGACGTCATACGTGCAGCCTGTAGAAAGCGACACCCGCGTATCGGTGTTCTTTACGCGAGGGGCGCGTATCAGAGGACGTAGATGGAAAGGCATCAGAGCAATCAGATAGAAAAGGAACAAGGAACGTTTGCTATTGATTCCACGTTTCTGTCCTGTTGAACGCCGGTGGAACAATGGCGGTCAGCTAATTATACCTTGAAGATGTGGAAAGTCGTATTCCTATCCTTTTTGAACTTGTTGTTCGATGGTCTAGAATCTGTTGAAAGCCATGTATGATGAGATACGAGTCGCCAGGTGAGCGTCAACAATAGTAATTCGATGGGCGCGCTGGTCAAAAGTTTCAGCATGTCATTTATCGTACGGTTAGACTAAAATAGTTTGAACCCTCTCGGGCGTAAAATTTGGATCGGTATCTCCGAGCTCTGAGAATATCTGTGACCGATATAGCCGTATAACTGAAGGAAAGATCGAGCTATCGCCGGCGCTGAGAGTTGAGAGACTCGTGCAGTCACTCAGGTCAAAGAGACATCGAATTTCGCAGGAATCAAGGTACGTGTGTGAGAGGGAACTCGCAGCCGAGTGCCGGGGGAAAAGGTGTGAAGAGTCAAGGTCGCCAAGTTGTCCCGCGAAGCCTGGAAAGAGCTACAAAGCCCGAGCATGGAATAGAGTTCTATAAT
>QLPD01008648.1:0-13631 GCA_003314085.1 Hymenopellis raphanipes
CTCAGCATACTTGACATTCGCCCGCAAGAACGCCGGAGCACCCGAAGACATCCCAAGTGTAAGCGCATCCGGCGCCGCCGTCTCCGCCCTCCCTCTCTCCAATATCATCGTCTGATACTTCTCCGTCTCCAGCAGGTCCGCAGCCCTCAGCATGACATCCTGCCTCTCCGTCAAAGGCGTTGCTTCCCACGTCTTGAACGCCTCCGCAGCGCTTTCTACTGCCACACGGCAATCGGCTGCGGTGGCGGCCGCAGAATGCCCGACGACCTCCTTGCTGAAAGGGTTGAAGACGTCGAAAGTCGCATTGGTGCTGGAGGGAACCTGCTGTCCGTTGAGAAAGAGTGGGGTGAAAGCTGGGGCAGTCATGGTCATTGTGCTATGGATAGGGATTGTCGATTTATAATTTGGGAATGAGAAGCCCAAGCGTGTCATTTGACCTTTCTGATAACGGATGGCCTACAGATGGGAAAGTTTGGTTAGCCAGAGGGGATACGAGCAACGAGTACCGTACCTAACGTCCCAGTATGGGAAACGAGAGTGTCCAGCGTTTGGCAGAGAACAACGCTAGCTTCGAGAGTCCAGCTTGAACAGCAGCCCGCAACCCAAACAATACGGCACTCACCTGGCTCCAGTGGTGCTGGATGAGTTTGCAGCGTATCCAAACACATGCGTTCGCTTTCCCAAGCGCAATTACGAAATCGACACCACCAAAAGTGTCTGTGGTATCTCGGTAATACCTAGTCTGCGAAGGATCTCTAGCCAATCAGACGTGTAGTCAATCAATATGTAGTACCAAGGTGGTCGTAGGCATCTTGAGCGAGTTCAACCTGTCATGGGGGAATGAAATATACCAGAGCATTCAAGAGGTGACAATATTTCAGACAATCTGATACCAAATATAAGTGTCGGTACAAGACAAAGGGGATTTAGACAAACCCAAGCCTGCGTGAGGAACGGTCCGCTGACGCCAAAACGCCAATCACTTTCTACGCTACGAACGTGCAAGGAGGTATGAGCCTGTACGCGAGATTGCCCCAATGCCCTGGGGCCATAGCTCAGTGAAAGCTGGGGTTCCTCGTCATATATTCGTCTTGCCCGGGGCAAACTCGAGAAGCTCCTGCATAAGCATATCCTTTTGAAATAGTTGGAAGCTGAGTTTCTTTAGGCCATGGTAGTCGGCATTTTAAATAAATCAAATTCGACGTCAATGGTGCTCTACTGGGGCGTTTAATGAGAAAAGACAAGATTGGTGGTATAATAAACGAGCCTACCACGTCCTATTTGCTGTCTGATATAGCCAGGCAATAGAGGCTTGCATGGACCATGGTGGTAGAAGGCAAGAGAAGCATTGGTGCTAGGGTTAGGGTTATGGCCTCTTGGAAAAAGTTGAAACTGGTAGGAATTTCAACAGGAAGAGTCTCAGAAATCAAAGCAGACTGATATAGTATACGGCACTATACAACGCACTACAGTACCCATGTACTCGAGATTATCCGACCCGTCAATCTCTTTGTATACCACAACGCGGCCATCCCTCCTACAAACTGGCAAGGTGTCGCGTTGCTTCACGACTGCATGTGCACCTCTAATATCGCATGGACAGCGGCTCGTCGCATCACAGAGCGACTCAGATCATGGTCTCTCCCAGCTCCCCCTCTCACCCCATTTCTCCTCGAACCACTCTCTCAGCAGGCCATCAACCCTCTTCATCTCATCCTCCCCAACCCTCTCCAAATCATCATTAACACACAGCAACGCGATATCCCTGTCCTCCGTGACATGCCGTAGCCCCAACGTTGCCTGACGGTACGATATCAAGCCTAGAAAGCGAGAGGGTGTCTTCCCAAGAGCGAAAGAATACCGATGCAAGAGCTTGAGGGCGAAAAGGCGTGGATTTGAAGGGTATGGAGGTGCGCGTGGGGAGAGATGAAGCGGCAGTGTTATGGGTTCAGATGCCAATGTAGATGGAACGGAGATTGAGGGTGGTGGTAGGAAGATGGAGAGTCCTGATCCTCCGGCGAGATGTTCTTGGTGGATAAGAGCAGCGATAACTGCGTGGAACGTGATTAAAAAATGGTGCGAAGAATGAACATAAACATAAGCTTACTAGCATCACCGCAATCCGGTTTATGCTTCATCACATCGACGAAAAGATCCCAAGCAGCGATATTCTCATCGCGGCCAAAGCAGAGTTCTCTCGAAAGCGTCTTAGGGAGCTTCAATCCATTCACCTCTGTCGGATAGCCATCCTGCGAAACTAAACCTCCAGTCAGCCAAGCAACAGCAACGATGAAACGAAACTAAACACACCAAACAAATATTCGGTGAACGCCTCCACATTTCGATCCCTCACCCTCGGCGACCGAATCCTCGCCATCGCAAACTGCTTATCCACCTCATCCAGCGCCGTTCTTGTCTTCTCAAAGTCTAGCGGGATATCATCATCACCGTTAGTCCCGCCCATCTCCCGCCACATTGCCGCCTGATCCAACATGCCCTCATCACCCCACTTGGCTACAATCCACGACCACAACAAGGCCTCCCTCTTCCGTTCAATGACCCAATGCGTGCACAGAAACACGGTGTTAACCTCAAACCCGCCAGATCCGCGAAACCTAGCCAACGGCGTGGCAGAGAATTCCTTCCCAAACGCGAGCGAGGCCTCGTGCATAAGCGGGAGAGAAAGTGCTCGCGCGTTATGAGATACGTATGCTCGGGTCCGATTTCCGAATCGCTGATCTAGCAAGGGCATGAGCGCCTTGCTTTCAGTATAAAAAGACCCTTACTGAGGAGATGAGCACTCCATCCTAGAGATCGCCATTCCCCATTGCCATCCGCCTTGCCCGAGTAATCACCGGTGACCTGGTTCTCCGCCTCCAGACGAAAGACAGGTCCGTACAAAGGCGAATGGAAAGCAGACGGAGGCGTTGGGAGCATAAGAAATTGGTCGTCATTAAGCGTGACGCTACGAAGAGGTAAGGTTAAAGCGTTTAGGGTAGGGAGAAAAACTTGCATATTGTCAGAAACAATGTCCGGGTCGAGATTGGGCAGTTGGGACTCAATTGCGTAGCTGTGAAGAGTTAGTATAGACAAGCGAACAAACACCGAATAAAAGGTTCATACCTGTTAAACGTAGGCAACACATCATCCTTCCAAGTATTCGCAGCTTCAACATCCGACGTCCGAAAAAGTTGGCTATCTGTTCTGCACGTCAGTTTATGAAGACATAAACTTTCGAGATACATACATACGATGATGCAGCCGAATCCCAGTCGCGTTCAAATCAAGCCACTGCGGCACTTGTCCCACCCTCCTCTCCCCATCCACTTGGAAATCCGCCGTAATTATATGCCAAGTAGACCCCGCCCACCCCTCCGTCGCCTTTGCCGCCGCCCTCAACGAATACCTCAACTCGTCGTGCTCACGAAAGCGCGTACGTTGGAACCCGCCAAACTCGGAGCGCACTTTTTCGTGTAACGGATCCCTATATCAAGCACATTAAACAACGAATGCGGGAGAGAAGAAAGAGGGTACTCACGTCCCGTTCACCCATACATACACCAAATCCACTTTGGCCTCCTTCACCTTTTGGCCGGCACAAGAACCCTCCCAGCGTCCACGGACAACCCACTGCTCCAGGCATTCATCCGAAAGTCCTACGCGTTGGGGACGTAGGGTGCGGTTAGCAAGGGCATCCGAGTGGTGAACTGAGAATGGGTGGTAAACTGCAGTGTTTGTTGAGTGTTGTAAGCTTGCGATCGGAGACCAAGACGCGGCATGGAGGAATAGAATGAGGCTGAAGGTGAGGACTGTGAGGAGGACGATGCGGGTTCGGTGTCGCATGGACTAGAGCACACGATGATGGTTGGGAGGAAGGGTGCTTTTGACTAATACTACCGAGGCTCTCATCACTCAAGCATTGAAGTTGGCCTTGGAGGGTTGGACAACAAAGTCACTAGTAGGGACAGATATGCAGTCACAAGCACACATTTCTAGTAAACTAAAATCAGCTCTTGAAACATGAAAATTCTCTCTCTATAAAGCTTTCCTACTTAAGGCTGAAGCTACTGCTTACATCAGTTTACTCACTCCTGGAAGTTTGAGGCTCTGCATCAACTGAATAATTGAACTGATTCCTACAGTGACAATGTATGTAACTATTCAAAAGTTCGCTTTAGAATCCATATTCTTTTCTTACAAAATTTCAAGCTTCAAGACCCCACCCTCAAACTAACCCAACCCTCTGTGTATACTCCAAAGTCTTCTCCCACAAATCCTTCCTCAGCCCCTCATCCAGTGCCATCTTTACAGGCTCCCTAACCACCGGCTGCTTCCCAACCATCGTCGGCTCAATATACACACCCTTAAATCGCTCCCTATCCTCCTTCACCTCCTTCCCTGCCGCCGCAAAGACACTGTTATACGCCCCGTGTTCCGCATCCGCCAATACCAGATTCAAGAGCGGGCGAAGGAAGAAGGGGAACGAGGCGCCGAAGGTGTTTACACCGCCTGGGTGGACGGCGATGGCCGTTATGTTCGACGAGGAGAGGTGGTCTTGAAGCGCCTTCGTCCAGAGTATGATTAAAAGCTTGCTGTGCGCGTAGCGGAGCCAGCTGGAGAAACGCCGGTCGTGATACGAGACGGAGAGATCGTCGTATGCGGTTATTTTGACCGTGGGCGCGTAGCGATGCATCATGGACGATAACTATAGCGCGCTGCCATTTGAGAAGGAGACGTCAATGAATACTGGGACTTACGTTTACTATTCGAACATCGGAATCAGATTGCTCTGCAGTAGAGCGAAGGATGGGAACGAGCGTTTGCGTGAATACAAACGGGCTGAGGTAGCTGATAGATAGAGGTGTCAAAGATTTTTTTAAGAAGCAGCTCGACGCTCACTTAACGATGACCATGGTCGACATGCCTGACAATCCTGATCAAAACAATGCTTTCACGCGGAATAGGACAAATCACCGTACCATCAAGCCCAGTCTCGTACGCTCCAGTCATCCTAATCGCCATCAGCCTACACAGACATATATGCCATTCATAAACACCCACATGCCAGCGTTATTGACTGTGAAAAGCGCGCGAGATATTAGCTACAAATTTCGGACACGCTCTGCGACAAGCACATACCCAAAATATCCAATCTCGTCTCCTTCTGCATAAACTCCAACGCCGCATCCTTCGCTTTTTGCGGCTCCGCCAAATCCAGCTTCAACCACACCACATCGCCCTTCGCCTCTGAGTCTTTCTTGATTTCCTCAATGGCCGCCAGAGCGCGTCCTTCATCCCGTGCAGCCAAGTAAACCTTCGCACCAGCACGCGCGAGGTGGCGGACAGTTGCTAATCCTACGCCTCGACTACAAAGTTGAAATGTGCAAGTCAGGTGGCGCCGGTATCAAAGACTCGAGTAGTATACGTACTTCCCTCCAGTCACGATAGCGACTTTTCCCTGAAGATCAACGAGGTCAGTTTTTGGATTGAATCCAGGCATGGAAGAGGAGAAGACGACAGCCTGGGAATATTTAGGCACGGGATGAATGGTGTCGTGAGCACATCTTACCTCGTTGATGCAACTGACATCATATCATAACGCTTGGCTTCTAAGAAAAACTGGTGGGTAGCGAGTAGATTTCATAGATCAGCCAAGCCGAGCGAGGAAGGAAGGCGCATTGACGTGACAAACGCCAATGGTCCTGTCATGGGTGCACCGCTAGCCTGGAAGACAGACGTAGCTGCAATGTAACCAAAGGGGGAGGGGAAGGAGTCAGCAAAAGAGACGAAGTTGAAATACATACGGGCCAACAACCTCTCCCGCGAAGGTTGCACGTAGGCGAAGGCCCAGAGCGTTGAATCCCAAACTAGGTCATGGTTTCGGACAAAGGCGGGTCACGTTCTACTTATGTAATGCACCCCTTTCTCATTTCTCCCTCGGCTTTCAAGGCTCGTTCGAATCATTTATAATCCCCAACCCACATTTGTACAGAATCAACATCGAAAGGAGGTTACGTGGATTACTCCGCTGTACCTGCCTGCGCTTCTTGTTTATCATAGGCTGGCACATGAAGATTCTTTATTGCGCCACACGCTCCATCAAGCCCGAAGTGTCGCCATTTAAATGATATCTCCGTCCTCGAATTCTTCAGAAACAAATGTTTTCGTGGTTCCTACACCGATAACTCATGCTTTGATATCACAGGGAAACCTCATGCATCGATGATTGTGATTCCTCTCCCAGCCACGCATGCACCAGAAGCCTCGCCTCTGATTGAAAAGCTTAATAAACCCTTTTGCGTCAGCGCATTAAAATCGCCTTTCACAGGGCTGACAGCATGGTACGGTTTACATTGAATTCGGCAATTTCATAACATAGGTTGGCGCTACTGCTGCTGCAGAGGGATTTGATCTGCAGGTGCTCGGATCTTGTTTCAAAGCCAGAATACCCCCATGGACGTCTGGACGCGCGTATTTCTTATGTTGTCCTTGTCGCTCAAACTTTCCTGCCAGCAGGCTGGACGGCTAAAGACAATACACGCGCCCTCGTTCAAGGCTGGGCTCCGCATGTCGTCGAAGACGCCACCGTCCAATAGCTTCTCCTTCCTATTGAGAGCGGACTTTGAAGCAACCGGACTTCCAACCATTGAGTAATATTTCATTCTCCGAGTCCTCGACACAAAGCGTCTAGAAAGCGCATAGGCTCTGACCTTCGGAAATCACACGCACGGGCGGTTGTCAATCCCACCACCACAAGATGTCAATCTCTCGGGGAATCCCCCAAAAACCACCTCCGAAACAGGCGGCAGGCACCCGCGAACCGTTGTGGCTCATCCCATCCCCATCCCTACCGTGTCGCATGTGCCCACGAAATCACCTCATTCCGGGGCAATCCTCTTATTAACGCGGCACGTAATAGCGGACCACCCGCCCCTAGTAGCCCTGGCCAAGGTCAGAGGTCATGTGGCGTCCGAGTGTGGGTTGGCGCCGCCGCTCGACGGCGTCTCGCACTCTCGTCCCGGGTTCTCGCTTCAACGGAGGGTACCCCGTTTCGGGAACCAATAGAAGCCCCAAGGAGCCTGTACACGTATACCTCTCGTCCATCGCCCGGCGTCAATTAATCTCGTCGTGTCGATTCAGAAGACGCTGCTATCGGATTCATTCAATCCCCAATCAACAGTGGCACTCTCTCCGATACGCGGTCCCCTTTCTCCGTGCCCCCAAGAGAAATAGCGCTTGTTGATATAACATAACCTATACCCCATTCACGTTTGTGAGATGACGGGTAGCATTCGGCGCTAGTCCAACAAGAGGAAACGTCATGTTGTCAACATGCGAAGGTAGTAGAATCGACCTACTTTATCAGATCTGGGTATCAATTTTCATCAGTGCCGCAGTTCCACGGGCCTCGTTCGTTCGTGATCAGGGAGCAGATAAATTACAATGTGACGGGACGGAATTAGAATAGAGTAGTGTTAATGTACGCTAAATTAAACAGGATATCACGACCAGCCATCAGACTTCCGCCCACGAAGAGGTAGGGGGAGCCAGGGTTTCTGCTGGGGTCTTCGATTCATCATACTGGATGATAGTCCTACTCGTCGCATTTTGGCGAGCTTACGGAAGCCAGCGACGGACATGAAGATGACCACGGCTGTAGAGAAACCGGACATGGCGTAGAATGCGTACCAGTGGGCTTCGAAATGGTTTGTCAACTATGGCGAATGGAGTCAGAAGGCTCAGAAGCGTCCAATGGAATGTCTTACATTCATGCCCAATAGGCCGGCCAAGAATGCCCCAGTACCAACACCAAAGGTGGCGATCGACACCTTCCCGACTATCTGTCAGTACTTCTGATAACGGTGCTTGTAAAAACATACCTGCAAGTCAAGGGCTAGTAGTGAGTTGCGGTTGGCGTCTAAGATTAGCTCTACGATCTCTTGCGTGGATTCAACGTTGTTCTGTGCAGTGTCAGAATAATAGCGCCGACATTTGACAATGACCAGGGACGAACATCCATGTTGCCAACTTCGCTGACAATTTCTTCGACCTGCTTGGAGAAAGACTCCAGAAGAAACTCCAACTCCTCGTGATCATGCATTTCTCGATGCGTGTTGTTTTTCTTGTCGGTTAGATACATCGCGTTCAAATCATCATCTACGATCGTTGAAAGGTTATCCCGTGGAACGAAAGGTAGCTACATACCCTGTTCTAAAACTTCCTCCAAGGCTTGCTCGACCTAACGCCGACCGGTTAGCTTTACAAAACAGACATCATGACAACTTACCAATTTAGCGCGACTCTGAAAGCTGGCAAGCCGCCTCGAGTAATGCAGCAGACGTTTTAAGCGATCGTGATCGATGTCATCTTCTAGTTCGGCAAGGAGACTGCCGACTAGATTCCGAATGAAAACCATTTCCGCCTCTAGGGCGCTGATGACGGAAAGCAGAATGGATTCAAGGGCTCTAAAGGACAACATGATAAGACTTCTCAACGAACAGCGAAAGACGAACGGCGAACCTAAACTCGTAAGGCAAGCCTGTCGTCTTGCTTTTCAGGTTATGCTAAATTATTGTAAATTTGTAAGCAGACCTGGGATAATACCACACGCGCGGAGCATACCTCCAAGTGGTATAAGAATACAGAGTGGAGTCTCGAGTCAGCAGAGCCGTACGTGTCGAATAGAATAACAGCATCTGCCTTGACGAGAGCGCGAACATGGAGTATGTTCACCTGAAATGCACGTGTAAGTGTCATTATAGAGTACCAGAAACGAAATGAACGTGCCAGTATCGCCTCCCTACGAACCAGAATTGTAGGAACGAGGTTCGGAACTCTGGAATCTATTTTGCGGAGGTCACGCGGCTAGACAAAGAGGTTGTCAGACAACTAGATGGACACAGGGCGCTGACATACGTTTAAACGATGCTCCGCACTCAAGTCAGCCTTCTTGAATTGACCCGATATTGTTTTGACGTTTCCTTAGAAGGGGCGCGAGTAAGACACTAAACTTTTTTCATTTGAGCAAATGCTCTTTCTACCTTCCGCATCCAAGACCGTGCCTTCAGACAATGAAATTCTGAACACAAGACCGCAAACCGAGGTACTCACATCGCAGCATGAGATCCGTGGGTTGACGGCCCTTCATAACTTTATCTAATATAGCCGACTTTGCGACCTGCTCCTCCTCTTCAGTCAGCGGTTCAGTGCTGTCCAAAGGATCGGACCTGGGTCGCCAACGAAGATATCGCTCGCCCGCGGGATTTCTAGTAGCGCGAACCAAGTTGGGGGGAACAGGGAAGAGCGGAGGCCAGTGGACATTTTTCAGGTTCTTGCCGGGACCAAAAGCCGGATAGGAAGTAAAAGCGCGTAGTGCAGTTCGACGCGCCGCTCCCGTTACATGGTTAGGTACATGTGCCCAAGGAGCGATATTCATACGCGACGCCACACGGGGGTCGGATCGCCAGTATCCCGCTGCCAGCACCTTTTGCAGATCCAGAAATGGAGGTCAGTGTTAAAGGGCCCCACGTGGCATCTTGCAAGTAATCTGCTGACAAATCCGACGCGGCAATCCCCGTCAACTCCTGGTAAAAAATGGTTCCGCTACGCTTGCGTCCCTTCCCCACCCCCGCATCGTCCATCATTCCAAATGTTCTTTGTAAAAAAACATCGACTAATAAATGTGGTGGTCATCAAGGGTTCTTAACTGGGCACCTAATGGACGGTAGGTGGGGACTGTTTACAATCCAAGATCTTCGTACAATGTGCTCCGCCATCAAACCACATCGGACGTAAATCCGAGAAAACATATCCGCGAGGATGGAGCAGATGACCACCATGTCCTGGCCGCACGGATGCCTGATTGAAGTTTAATAGAGGCGTCCGATCTGGCTTATCGGGGACCAGAATATTCGTGAGTGTAAGTCAAGTTGTCAACAACGTTTTTATAGCGAGGTCACCGGTCGTTCCGTTTATAGGAAGTAAACATGGCAGACCGATCGTATCTGTTCATTCTGCTCCGGGCCTGAGCCTTTCGCAGGCCCATTACATATACCCAGATCTCTCTTCCTCCCACTTCATGCGCTCGCCGTGTGATGTTCTCCGTTTGACATACCTTCACCCACTCCTCCTCTGCCACCATGTCTGAGACTCGAAGGCTTTTGGAAGCGGCACACGCCCTCTCCATCCTTCTCCGTTCCCGCGGAGTACCCCACGCGTTTTATGGTAGCGCACTGACAGCAGCGCTTGCCAACCATCCTCACTCCGATGTCCGTCTCGCGTTTTTCCCCGTACACCAAGGCTAATGCTATCATAGGAAATATCATGTATCGTAGAAGGAGGGCAGACCTCAGCCCATCCATTTCGTCGCGTGAGAGAAGCAGTTGCTACGAGCGACGATTTCGCTGTGGTGCATTCCCCGTGGACGAATCGGTAAGCGGTATTTTCCGCTTCTTTTGTCCCCACACCATCACTTACGAGCCGAACAGGTTGCATGTCACCTATAGTCGGCTAATCCCCGCCATAGAAGTGAGTAGCCTGTTCGTCGTAGGCGCGGATTCTCCATGACGGTAAACTCTACTGCAAAGATCGAAATTCTTCCTGCTGGGGAAACGGGACCTCGTCGTTTGGACGCTACTACGATCATGAAAATTCATGGTGTTCCCTTTCTTACCGTGACCGAGTTCATCCGCGCCAAATTAAAAGTATGGGCGATGTGCGTGTCCGAGCTTTCCTCACTTCGTCGTGTTCTAACGTGTGACCGTGCCTACAGTAGCCGCCAGGATCGCGACGCACGCGACATCTTATACATGATGCTACGCTACTGGCAACGGGTCGACTTCAACCGCATCTCAGAGCACGATATGGACCAGTTCGTTACTCGTAACGCCGACGCTGCGCCTGCATGGTTTGCAATCAAAAAGAAGTATAGGGCGTAGCAGGTCGACGCCCAATGTATCACCAGTATTCTGTATGACCACCAAGGAACCCATAATTGAAATGTCTCATTATCATCCTCTTGTGTAGCCCCGGGGCTGCGATTGGTGCGGATTTAATGGAGTCAACTAGAACTCCCTAACTGTCTGGAACGCGTTCCATCAAGGTCAAGGGCGACAAACACTGTCCACGAGGTCATAAGCCAAAAGGTAAATCGTCTTAAGCCAAAGGGCCATCTCCGTTCGTTTCGCGAAAAGTATAACTCTTCATTCGTACTCCCACAGCCCCGGTGCCAGACCAATGGTGTAGAGCATCTTTCGATTCAAACCCCGGAGTTTCCTCGATCGCTCAAGTGCACAGATTTCCCCAGTGCTGAGTTTTATCCTTATCAGGTAGAGAAATACTCTCATTCCCAGGGCGAGCTATCTAAACTTAAACTGCGACCGGTATCAAGGACATCGTCCAGAGAATAGAAGATGGAGAAGCATGAGTGCCCGAAGCTACGGTGTGCCATGAATGTACTAGTACTGAATCTTGCATATCGTATGGCCCCAAGACGTTTGCACTGCAATTGTGACGTCCAAGCGTAATGAACGTGTCTGACGCGTGTAAAGGTGTCGGGGAATTCAAGGTAATCTTTACGGGTAATTAACGCCAAGTTCACCGTACATTATCCTTAGGGAAAGAGTCTGTGAGAACGCGATGAATAAATACTAACGCGGGCCGCTGAGAAGATATACTTCTCCCCCAAGTGTTTCCCCGGTATCAATTTCGCATGCCAGGAAGCAATACACTAGTACGAGAAGGGTCGTAGAATATTAGGCACCTATGATCTTTTACAGGTCGCGGGGGAAAGCGCCAGGATTGGGGGATTACGCACACGACCCCACTTTTCTCAGCGGCCCCGTATCTTCAGGCATCATCAGTGACCTAAGCGCTACACCTTCACTCGACATCGCAGTAGGGATAGATGCGAGTAGGTTCACGGATTCTCGAATGTCATGCGTCATAGAGATATCGATTGACGTTGACACGCAGGTGACCGAGGTGCGCTATCCCATCCAGCTGATAGATCCAGACAAACGAGACGCGCCGCCATCTCCGTTCGATTTCCCCGGACGTGCTGCAGGTGTCAGCGCGTTATGATTATCAAACGATCAGTGGCCAGATATCGTGGACTTGCCGGTTGGCCGGCGTTCTAAGGCAAATTTCTTCTCGACCTAGAGAAGGAAAGCCGGGTTTAGCTGCTGGTTACATCCCGCTCGGGTCATTCCCAAAGCGGAGAGGCCGTTAAGGGATTCCTGGATCTGCGGTGAAATTTCTTGAAATCGGAGAATATTGGAAATATGGCTCATACTGGAGCACACAAGGGCCTATAGGATAGAGTC
Organism: Hymenopellis raphanipes; assembly: GCA_003314085.1. Lineage (NCBI taxonomy): Eukaryota > Fungi > Basidiomycota > Agaricomycetes > Agaricales > Physalacriaceae > Hymenopellis > Hymenopellis raphanipes. The sequence goes on from QLPD01008648.1 coordinate 12,324, forward strand.
GGTATGCCATCAATGATGGACAGCGCCGGATCCTAGGTAGGAAGGCAAAGACCAAGCTTTCGGGCTTCTCGGTAGCCTCCCTCGACACCCTTTACGAAACCATACACTCCTGCGAGTGTCCAGAGGATCAAAAGAGAAGAACATTTGGGATCTGCCAAGACATTTCACGGTTGAAATCGCGTATTCCCAGGATCGAATGACGAGGATTTGGTCCTTGAACGCGACGATAAACCCAAGAGCACAGACAAATTCATGCTAGTGAGAACCGCATCGGGGATTAACACGGAAATACAGGCATGGGGGACATCAAGTGATAGTGTATTAAATCTAACACGCCAACTGGGTCCGCATGAACGATACGATGCTTCGAGAGGCCTAGTACGGCGACTGCTTTTTAAGGCGAGCAATACATAACTGTCTCCGACGTCTGCAACGCCAGTCTGAGTCCCAGTCGTTGACTTACGACGTGATCTAGAGCCTCATAACCAGAGAAGGGCGCGTGGCATTCCCAGGAGACTGCGACAGTTTTTGGAGGACGACGTGGATTCAAAGACTCCAACGTACGTACTGCTGCATGGGAAACGCCAAGAGATGATGATTCGCCGTCTGCCGTTAAGACAAGGTGTATAGATACGAGGTGCTCTAACATGTCCAGTCGAATTTCACTGGCAGCTAGAGGAAGAATTCATTAGTGAAACGGCTCAGACGGCGAGAAAGGGGCACACAGTTATCAGAGTTCCCATGAAGAGTGAGTGTGACGTGCCGGAGAGTTTCCCAATTTGCTCTGAGAAACAATGTCGTTTGAGCGGTATCTACTGGGATGCCCCAGTCCAGATGGAATACCACGATCTGTACCGTTCTGCAGGACGCCTGCAGCCAGGACATCAGATCGACGGACCAAGACCCACGGACCTCCAACCGTTTGATAGGCAGTGAAGGCTGCGGCGCCGCCGGTAAACTAATTATGGAGGATACGCACGTCTCAAAGGACAGAGACTGGAGTTGTTGGTGTAACGACATGCCAGCGAGGAACGTTCGTAGGTCAAGTTGGTCATTATCAGAACCCCGCTCGTCACGGAAAGAGATGTCGGTAATACTGGGATGGTATCGGGACAGATAGCGCTTAAACTGCGCGGTGCGTGTGATGATTACCTTTCGCAGAGTGAATCCTTTGAGTGCCAGAAGACGCAAGATGCGTCTGTGCTGACTCACATCGCCTGGGCTGTCTCCACAAAGGATGATCTGATGAACGTTCCGCGAGAAAGTCTCATCCGGCGACCGCAAGAGACGCGCCAGACCCGACGAGCG
>QLPD01008653.1:0-27156 GCA_003314085.1 Hymenopellis raphanipes
CGTCACCCCCAACGGCTCATTGCAGTGGATACGCGATACCACTTCCATCCCAGCATCTCAGCTCGACACAGAGTCACAACAACCGGCCCCGGAGATGCTGTCCTTCATCCCAGCATCTCAGCTCGACACAGAGTCACAACAACCGGCCCCGGAGATGCTGTCCTTCGCTCAGCTCGGGTTCTCACAGCCCGATGATGACGGAATGGATGTTGATCTTGCTCCCGCATTGACGCGCAAGACTGACTCACGACTTACATCCCCTTTAACCCCGTTATCATCACTGTCCTCCATGTCTACTCCTCATTCATCCCCATCACCGCCTCCGGAGGTCCCATCGCCTCGGTACAATCTCCGAAAGCGTCCGTCTCCTCCCCCTGCTGTAGAGTCTCGGTCCCGCCCTGTCACGCGAAGGCCACCCAATAGTGGCCGTATTGCGCTTCACAAAGCCGCTGTGTCACCCAAACCACGGCCTCTGCGCAAATCGGTGCGCTCCACGTCTCGTAAACGAGATGCTCGGACGCGATCATGACATTTCACCATAATGGTTTCTCTGGGCGTGTATAATTACGGACGGCTTGACAATGTAGGATGTTCTCTATGCCCCTTCTCATACCCTGACTTACGAGATATCCCTTATTCCTCCTTTTTTCTGCTTTCAAGATCTTTATTACCTTCTGTTTCTGACTGTACATGGATTTTTACGATTCATTCTCGCATCGCATATGTAGTATACACACGCACGTCCTGTTGTTGTCATCGTTATCCCTAATGGATCAGATATGTATGTTTACGCGACAAATTGTGAACCGAGTCTTCGAAAATTAGTCACAACCAACGATCACTTCATCTCAACAACAGATTCTCTTCATAGTCAGGTATAAATGGGCTACAAGTACAACAAGTAGTACAGTAGCGAGTGCGAGTAACGATTAGTGGCAAAATCATCAAGGATAGTCGTATGAGTATTAGAAATAGTCGTAAAGTATAGTTGGTAAAGAGTTCGGTATGAATACAATATACATAATGCAAGTGTCAATGAGGTGTTTGAGAGAGTTGGGTGGGGGGGTATCAAGCTTCTGACTCTGGTTCAGAAGAATAACGTGTTGGGCCAGCCATTCTGGGATAACATCATGTCGCCGCCCTTCATCACATTGCTCGACCCGTAGTCCATGTTGCTGTAGGGGCCCAGCATCCTGGGATCAAAGACGTCTGGCATCTCGCCAACCATCGGCAGGCTGACTGTGGGCAAAGTTGGCGTCGGCACAGGGGATGGACTCTGTGAGTGTGAGAAGGTGAGAGAAGGGGCCGTCGAGGAAGGTCGTGAATCGGGAAGACGATAGAGCTGCGCGTGGTGGTCGAACCCAAGCGATCCACCGTATGCGTTGTCGTAAGGGACGTGTATACTGGTATAGTTCTTGAATTCTGGTATGGCGTTGGTCGCGGGTTGGTCTAAATGTATAGGTAAGCGGCTGAAGTCACAGAACCTGTAGATGGAACGTACATTGTGCTAGAGAAGCGGTAGGAAGGCGCATTTCGGTGAAATGTTCCGCAGAGCGAGAGCCACTGCTCGAGGAAGCCTGAGGCGCAGACGCGGCGTTGCGTCGACGACGAGTACGCTTGACACCGTGTATCTTGTCCACGACGTCATCGGTCGCCTCAATACCATGTTTCTTCTCAAGATGTTGCTTAAAAGCAGCACGACGCTTGATCCTGAAGGATGGGTTAGCACACGACACTTCAATCAGACACGGTGCACTAACTTTGTGTCACAATTCGGGCAGTGGTACGGCTCGATCTTGAGATGCTTCTCCTTGATATGGCGCGCGCACGAAGAAGGATCCTTGAAGCGTTTTCTGCATGTCGCAAAGGTACAGACGTGAGGCATGTTTCCGGTGCTAAATAAAATAGTGAGGGGCAAGTCGACGCTCAAGAGTAAATGACGAACTGGATATTCAAATGCGTCTTGAGACCACTTGCTTGAGAAAAGGCCTTCGCGCATACCGGGCACTTGTGAGGTCTATAACGGAAGAGCGTGAGATAAGAACATCAAGTGGTCATCAGCAACTTACCGGAGGCCGGTATGTGTCCTCTCGTGTCGCTGAAGGTCACCTTTCCGGGTGAAGCGAGCAATGCAGCGTCCACATTCGTACGTTTGCTGTGGATGGTTCAGTGGTACATTCGGAATCGAGATAAAGATACGCACAGAGGCCATAATTGTCTATACTGATTAAAATTATAAGGGTGTTGGTATCCGGCTCGTCAACGATGTCCAGCAACGTCGGTACAATGAGAGAGTGGGGTGGTCTTAAGAGAAGGGAGGGAAGACGAGGGCCATTCAAGGATATGATTTACACCTTTTAACGAAAAATGAACACGAACCAAAAGAGGCCTTTGATGCGGACATTATATCCGTAAATCTTATTGTCTTCCTACGGACAAGGTATCAGAACAAAGTATGTGCCAACGAAAAAGGAAATCCTCAGGTCCGGAGAAAGAAAAAGACAATGAACTTGGTATTTCAAACAGAAGCCCACGCGAGCAACCGCCCGATTGTTCTTTCCTAGGCGATGTCTCACCTGAATGCTGCATTGGGGTTTACAAAGGCTTACTTCCCTTAGTTATACACGTGGTTATTGACAACAATGCCCATACAACTGCCGACGTGAGCGACAGGCGGTGCATCCCAAAGAAAACTATTGAAAAGACAATTACCTCAAGATGCACACTAGATACCCAGGCCAGGTCCGTCGATCTTGTTTGTGAGCCTTTCTTCCATCCAAGGTGCGATTGCAGCGAGATCGCTCCATGTAAAGGACGCATATTGTTGTCTACCAGGACCTATTACCAAGTCAAGATCTTGTAAGGGCAACCAATCGTCCGAGGCTTCATGCGTCTTTGAGCTTATAATTTGCGTTACAATCCTAACGACATGGTCAGCCTTACCATCCAAAAGGATGAAGGGGAGCGCTGACATCAAACCGCCGACCCAACAAAGTCCTTCCTCTTCATCTTCCCCGGATCCCAACCAGCGCTTGTCGCCACCCCCAGGTGTGTACCAGGGATAGTTGGCATGCGAGCGAGCTGGCAGGGGATGTAACATTGGTTCGTAGATGTCATAATCCGGAGCATGGTGAACGACAGCTGAGGCACAAGAATAAGACGAAAGTAGAACAAGTAGATGAAAAGCCGACCCACGATCGTGATGATTTTCAACTGGTCCGCCGTTCATGGGGTAAACGCCATGATCGGTAACAAGATGGTCTAACCGAGAAATCCGGCGGCTGATATCGCTTTCTTCCATGTCGATCCCTGGAGGGTGGAGGAACATGTGGGCGTTGGGGTTCACCATCAGGGTGCTTCTGGGTCGATGCAAGGTTCCGAACGCCAGAATACGGACGTCGGCGATTGTGGTAACGAGCTGTAGTTTACATAAATGACATGGCACTTGGAACAATAACGACATACGCGAATCCGCGTTTCCAGATGAGCGAGATTGTTTTGAAGTCTTGAGAAGAGAGTGATAAGACGGAGACAAGACAGGGAACAACAAGATATTACTTCATTTCATTGAAGAGGGCGATGGGATTGAAGGTGCGGGAGGAGGCTTCTAATTCGTTGGCCGAACCGTTGCGGTTCAACACAATGTATCTGCACCATGCTATCAGATCCCACACAAAACAACGTAAGACAAGCAAGAGCTAACTTGGTCCACGCTTCGTCGGCGGTGCAAGAAGTCTGACTGCGGTGCCAGACCCGGAAAAGCATCCTTGATTTCGGAGTTGGCAGCGAGACAGGGAGATGAATCGAAGGACCGACTTGAGAAATGCTTCTTTCCACGGCGCGTCTTTCTTCCACTTTTTCCATCCCGGCAGAAAGCGACGACTAAAGCATTCCTCCCAGTCCGCGGCCTTGAGGTTGGGCAATGTCGCGTCGAAGAGAATGAAGGATGGGGTCGCCAGACTGAGAATCTCATGCCAGTTCTGGCGGGGGACGGTCGAGCGGACGCTGAGGTGCTTGAGGCAGGGCTCGTAGCTGGCGGCACGAAGGTTGCGCAGAATGGGTCGCCTCCACGGGTTCAACGACGAGTCAGAGCAGATGGCGTGGATTCTGCGCGACAAATAGGACGCCTTTATCAGTGTTTCCAGGTCGAGCTCCCCGAGTATCTCAGCAATCAATTCTACGGGAAGCGATTCAAAGGTGAGAGGCATTGACAAGGTGATTAGCGTTTGGGGTTAGGGTTACAACTTTTTTGGCCTCTGCTCGTCATCATGAACAATGTCAACGCCCATCTTCGACTGGGTCAGCTACATCTACGTGGAACTCTCTTGTATCTCTTGCTGTATAGCTTAGCTGCTGCAAGTCGTTCGCCCAGCATTTATTCGGGCTCTTCGTTGTGTAGACTAGAAACCGATTTTACCTCCCGAACACGTCTGGAAATTTTGCAACTGAGACTTGTTAACTATTTAGCCTACTATTCAGTCTACCGCCAGTTCAAGTACAAGACCTTTTCAGCAATACGGTAGTGCTGGATTAGAACAAGATCCAGGAATAAAGGTCTGAGGGATATGGGTAATGTTCTCCGACTCCCATTCTTGATATGACGGTGACAGGACGCGATCAACGATGTAGACCACACCTAGGACTTGATTACGCACGGTCAGACAGGTGACAGCAGGCGACGAACCAGAGTCTACTTCAATAGGGCCTTCGACCACCTTGGAGGCTCGATTGAGAGTGAGGACGCCGTCCACTATCTGAGCGCCGACATATAGGAAGGTCGCCGTCTGCAAAGGTATAGTACAAGTACTGGACGGCTTATCGAGAAGGAGGCCACAAACCTGGAAGTGTCCGTAGGTTTCGTTGAACGAAGCGAGGTTGAAATTCGTATACGGAACATAATGATGGACAAGGATGTTCCCAATGGTGTCGTGCCCAAGTCTACGGCACGCGTTAGTCGAACGAACATCTTCCAAAGGTGTAACATTACGGAGAGCTCAACCAATCGTGATAGGGCTTATTGAGCGAGCCGATTGCGTCGTTGTTTGGCGCAAAGAAGGTAAATTTCCCTAGCAGTAAGTTAGAGAGCACACACAAGCTAGATATCGAGATACATACATTCTCCGCCTACAAGGTGATCAAAGGCGGTCACGAAGCCTTGTGGCCTTAAGCTTCAGCTCATAGGAAACATTTTCTGCCCAGTCACCTTGGGGCGTCTCGATCCACTCGACCAAGTTAGAAGTATCGGAGCGGCTCCTCAAGTATGCCAGTAGAGATGTGCTTGTTTCTCTTCTAGATGGCTGCGTTGTGGTACGTCCACCCAAGCAAAGGTTGAAGAGCACCAGCAAAGGAATCCACAAAATGGGGAGACGAGCCATGGTAAATCAATTGAAGCTTGATGATAGAGCCCATACTGGCCAGTTCTGTTGATAAATGGGCTTCCAGATGATCACCGTCGAACGCGTACGGTCCGTCTCGAGACAAAGCATGTCCGGGTGACCTGAAGCTTCTACCATCAAAGTTCACCTTCGGCGCGGGATTTGACACGAAGACGGAGAAGAAGGGGCTTCAGGCAGTCTGAATATTTCTGAACAGTGTACAGGAGCACTATAAAAGTACGCAAGGTGGTGATGGTAGAAGGCAGACCTTCAACAGACCCCCAACTAGGCTTTCAGAGAGTTCGTGACAGTAGAAGAGTAACGTCACGGTCGCGTCCTGTTTTCGTCCCATGATGTTCTCTGCATCAAAGAGCTGGCTTGGGCTCTCCAACACGGCCCGCCTATATGCTTCTCTCATTTAATGACCTCTCAGCCTGGTCTGATCCTGTTTTAACACCATGCTGCTCTATACCTTGCTCGTGGCGGTTTATGTGCGTCAAATCTACTGCCTGAAAATGGGCGGTATAGGAAAGACCCCATTCATGGGATGGAACTCGTAAGTGCGCTCACAGAGCGAGCTCGATAGTTGACTGAAGTGTCTTCTTTAGATGGAACGCGTATGCTGTAGTGTCTTCGCGTATGATGATAATCGAGACGCTTCCCCCTTAGATACAAGGACAACATCAACGAGTCTTCCATCAAGGAGACGGTAGACCTCATGGTCTCCCTCGGTCTAAGAAATGCTGGCTATGAATACGTAACGCTGGATGCTGGCTGGTAAGCTAGAGACACCTTGGCGTGATTATCGTACCTGATTTTGTTCACTACAAGGTCCTCGCTGACTCGAACGCCAGATGGGAAGCGTCAAGCGCATCCGGACAGGTTTCCTAGCGGAATACGGGCCCTATCCGACTATGTCCACTCTCAAGGAATGAAAATCGGGATATATTCAGACGCTGGGTAGGTCTCTCATGATTGTCTACACATTTCGTTGCCTCAATATTGTCGTAAGCTTGTTAGATTGTTCATTTGCGCCGGGAAGTTATGGATATGTCAGTTCACGTTTCCTTTTCCTGTGAATACAACTGAAATGCGCGCAATAGGAAGACGAAGATGTTGCTATTTGGGCAGAATGGGGGATTGACTTGTTAAAATACGACAGTTGGTCAACTCTTTTGACTTTCCATCTCCATTTCTCAAAGCAGATGTGCCAGATTGCGGTGGATTCCATGCGAACATTGAGCCCCCGCAAGTCAGATTTGGCCGTAAGTGACCATGCGCCTTTTTGTTCCAACGATAAACCCTTATTTATAGGTATGAGAGATGCCATTATGCGCAGTGGATCTGCGATGCTCTATTCCTTGTGCGAATGGGGCTACCAATTTCCTTGGTTCTGGGCAGATAAAGTCGGTCACACTTACCGAATGTCTGGAGATATCAACGCTTTCTTTGGGGACGAGGAAGGGCATAAAGACTGTTCGGTAGAGTCTGTCGTTCCCGATGTGGTCTTGCAGCTTATGTTGTATCTAGTGCGCTACCACTGCATACTGTTTAAACACTGGATGTAGGTCTTCTGTCTATCGGACTGTCCTCAACTCACTCTGGGCAGATGCTGGGTGTTCCGTATTAGCGTACATTCGGAAGATGCGTGAAATTACGCAGTTCCAGAAGCCCTACTCTTTTGCTGATATGGACATGTTCGAGTAAGTCATGGGGGGAAGAGGTATTACGGTCGGCTGACATCGATGATAGGATCGGCCAGATAGCGAACGAGACCCTCGGAAAGACGCGAACTCACTTTGCGTTCTGGGCGGCTCTCAAATCACCCATGGTTCTGGGGACCAATCTGGCTAATCTGGATAAGGACAAGGTTGCTGTTGTGACGAACAAGGCGGTCATAGCGGTTAATCAGGATGGGATAGGAACATCAGCTTCGTACATTGCAGAAGCCAGTGTAGAGAAGACATCGCAAGTATGGAGTGGTCCTTTGGAAGAGGGAGCGATGGTTGTGCTGCTATTCAACGAGACACCATCGCCGCAGAGTTTATCGGTCGATCTGACGTTGTTGGGTGTGGATTCTTCAGTCAAAGTGTTGGATCTTTGGACTAGCAAGTCCTGGACTGCAGAGAATGGCTCAATATCCATTGCAGACGTGGAGCCGTGGGATACTAGAATACTAAAAGTTTGGCAATTTTGAATTAGCATGAACATGATTGACGCCCCTAAGTACAAGGTGGCTTTGTCTTGTGTTAAGCCGTCAGTTGAAGGGGCATGTCTGCTTCGGACTATCAGCGTATTGGTACACCTGTGTCCTCGTCGCCTAGTCGTGCCTCAGCTCTTTCACGACCTGACTGGCCTTGGGCATCAGCGGTTCATCATCGCTACTCACACCGCAACTCGTCCTACTCGCTTAGCGGCTCTTCCGGAATTTCGCCGCAGACGTCGTGGGATCCAAGCAAAGCTAGCCCAAGCCCAGGACCATCGCTCGCAGCGCGCCATAACACGGGCTCGACTACGACGATGGGCTACACCGCGCTTCCGACAGAGGACAGCACGCGTCAATGGTCGTTCATCGTACGTCCTTTGCTTTTGCTCTCGCCACTTGCCTCAACCGTGACAGGGCTTTGAATGGGTTATCAGAGATGTGCAGAGACTACGAGACTACATTGAAGGCCGCGACACAGAGTCAGAAAACAATGATGCCGACTTTGAGGTATTGAAGCAATCGCCAATGATGGGCGAGAATAAAGTGTGTGCCACCTTCATCGTCTGTACTCCACCGACTGACTTTTATAAAGTATAAACTGGAAATTGGTACGGCTTTATAGGCTTTTCTTTGCGGCTGTCCAGCTAAACGACGTGTAGCGCGCACGCATTCGGGCACTGAAGAACCTGACTCCAAAACGCTCTCCATCTACATAACATCTCTGGCGCTCGACTTTGCGCATCCTGATTATGAGATGTCCGCCTCGATGATGGCTGCCATCAAATGTCAAGACGATCGGGCAGGTGAACGTGGAGCTCGGCCAGAGTGGGTGTGGGAGTATTGGCAGAATGACTGGGTATTCAGGCAAGAGAGTGAAGTGTGGGGTATGCCTCTCCTCTACGTCGCGTCTTTCAATTAACCCTATACTTTTATAGCGTGTCCTTTACCGCTTCTTTCAACCCTATTGGAGAATTCGCGTATACAGGAGACAGATTCACTGGTCATTTCTGTACAGATTCATTGCCCCTTGGGACCTTTCTTCCCCTCTCATCCGTCCGCGTATTATGTGCCGAGAGATCTTCTGGATGGTTTAGAAGCATCCCTTGATAATCCGAGTTAGTCCTTTGCTCAGCTTTCTTACATTCGCTCACAGACTTTGAAGACACCGGCGACGTTAGATTTGTTTGTCTGGAGCGCTTATCCAACGACGTTAACTCACCGGAACTAAATGCAGAGGTTGGCTCTCCAACTTCTCGGCGCTCGCAGTCATCTGCATCCTCACATACTCCATTTTCACCACATACCACAGCGCGTAAACGTATAATATACGCGCACTCGGATATCCTGACACGACGTTCCGAATATTTCGCAACCATGTTGGCTTCCTCCTTCGCCGAGAATCAAAGTGTTACTTCTGGCGAGAGGAAATTATACACTGTTGTCGTAGAAGAGGCTGACTATGAGACCATCTATTGGCTACTCAAATACTGCTAGTAGGTTATATCCCCTTACTATTTGTTGTTACTCTGCTGACCTCAACATTAGCGCCAATTGGCTTCTCTTTAAAGAACACGATGATCCTCGGCATGCTGTTGAAGGTATCGGTGCAGGATGGAGCGCCAAGTGGCTTCGTGCTGATGGTGGGGAGTGGGACTGGAAGACTTTCCACAAGTCTGGTCCAAACGAAGATCATCTTTCAGGCGACGGCTTCAGTGCTACCAGTGGGGACAGCGTCAACGGTCGAAGCTCCCCCAACTCTGCAAAGGGTGCCCCTAGTAATCCCTCGACTCTTCGTACCAATCCGAATACCCGCAACCAACACGCCTCGACATCCAAGAGCAATAATGCCACAGGTACGCGTGGACCTTCTCAATCATCGACTACTACCACGTCTCGACGGCCCTCTGCCATGTCCGTAAATATATCGCCAAGTTCATCTGGACGGCCCAAACAACCGTCTATTCCAATGTCTGTTCCACCGCCGAATTACACGTCGGGGGGTCATTATCCTGTGTCGCCGCGATCGCAGAGGTCGCGGCAAAATACGACGCTTCACACTGACCCTCATCCACACCCCACCCCGTCTCCTCAGCCTGCCTCGGCTTTATCGATGTATCAGGTCGCTCATCGGTATGGAATGCCGGCGCTGGCCAATCTTGCGCTGGAGCATATGATGGGTACGCTCACGCCTCAGTCGAGTTTTGCTTTGCTGTTGGCTACCTCTGCGTGGGATGAGCTTCGATCGCTTATCGAGGTGAGTTCCAGTGCGAATGTGACACCAAAGGATGCTGACCGAGTCGACAGGATTACGTCGTGGAGAAATGGGAGGAAGTGAATGTGTCTGAGGAGTTCGAGCATTGCTGCCAGGAAGTGTCGGCTGGAGAGTAAGTGTTATGCCCTTCGTTTTCGTGCTATATCTTCTAAGCGACCTTTGCAGATGGGGGCCCGAAGGTGGCCAAACGTTAATGGCGTTATTTAGACGTTTACGATCTCCCAGTGTTATGGGATACGCTCGGGCCTGAAATTGACGAATCTCTGCATATCCATATCACATCTGTATATACTGCTTATACCACTTATCATCTTCACACGCAATGTATGACTTTTTCGCGTCTCCTCTTGCGACTAGAACCATCTGGGCAAGGTAAGCGTTGTGGGTGTCTGTGCACGCCCGGAACCTGTAGGGTTGAACGGGGTCTAGAATAATTTGACGATAATCCCATGTGATCTTTGTCTTTCTTATCTTTCGCCCTCAGACATATAATGCCGCCCCGTCTATTCGACGAACTTGGCTTTTGACCACGATGTACTCTGTACGAACTTCTGTCCTTTTTCGCAAATTTGGTGCACGCAGCTTCAGGCGAGGCCTTGCTACTGCGGTCAAGGACTTCACGATCCCGGTGATCGACTTTGCAAAGTATCGGGCGTCTGCCTCTGAGCAGGAGAAGAAGGAGACTGCTCATTCTATTGTAAATGCTTTCAAAACGAGTGGATTCATCTATGTCGATAAGCATGGCATTCCCACTGGTATGTACTCACGCGAAGATAAGTACTGGGCTCGTCTAACCGCTATGCGATCCTACAGAGAAAGTGCAGAATACTTTCCAAAAGGTGCATGCACCATTTATCCCTTCTTTCCTGGCTGCTCAACGTTCCTCATCTTGCAGAGCGCTGAATTCTTCAGATTGCCATCCGAGCTCAAGGTGCGACCTGATTCTTTCGCGCGCGGCCGACTCTCGACCTTGGCCTATAGGACAAACTAGCATGGGAGGATCCCCGCTCGAACCGAGGCTATGTGCAGATTGGGCGCGAACGCGTAACACAGGCGGTTGATGCGTCTGAGATCGCCGCCCTCAGAGAAAAAGCACCCGACTACAAGGAGTCGATGGAGATTGGGCGCGACTGGGACTCGGAGTGGAAGAACATGTGGCCCGCGGAGGCTGATGCGCCGGGATTCAAGAGCACCATGCTGGATTTCTACCAGGTCATATTCAACTTTGCGTTTCGTGTTGAGGCTAACGGTGTCAATATCATGTAGACGTGTCATAACTTGCATGTGGAGCTTATGCGGTCTATTGCGCTTGGTCTTGACCTCGAGGAGCACTTTTTTGATAGCAAGATTGATGCCCAGTGCCACAACCTCCGTTTACTTTCTTATCCCCCCATTCAACGGAAGAAACTGGATGGCGAAGGCCAAGCGCGCGCGGGCGCTCACAGCGGTTTGTCTCTTCGTGTTCACTCTCCTTCGAATTCATTAATGATTTTTTGCCTCAGACTATGGTACATTAACGCTCTTATTCCAGGACCAAGTTGGTGGACTGGAAGTCCAGGATCCTCACACTGGCATATACCACCCAGCAACACCAATAGTAAGTATCGGTTTGTTTGGAGTTAGTTCTCATCTTGATACTCTTGCAGCCTGGAACAATCGTCATCAATGTTGGCGACCTCCTCTCTCGCTGGAGTAACGACCTCCTTCGTTCTACACTGCATCGCGTCGTCAACCCGCCTGCAAAGGCCATCAACGAGACAGAAGAGATAACGCCTGGTCGGCAGTCGATCGCGTTCTTCTCCAACCCGAACTTTGATACTGAGGTTGCGTGTTTGCCCAACTGCGGCGAGGTTGCGAAATACCCGCCAGTGCAGACTGGGGATTACATTGTTGGACGGTTGGCCGCCACGTACATGTGATGATTATGGTTATTCACTTTCGGGATTTCAATAAGTTGAAACAAGAGGAAGTTGAACGACATAAAAATACAGTTAGTCAATAACACAATGGAAGGTGGTATGTAGATGATATCGTGTCTGACGAAGTAGATGTGTTATGTATATCAGGATGTAGTGCGAAGACTTCACAATGGTGGCACGAGATATTAACGGCGCAAACGGGCCTTATAATCATTCCACACACGCGACAGGACGAGGTCTTTGTGTTTCTCGTCCTCATCGATGTTTTTGCCTTTCAAGAACCAATCCTCTTCGGTGTCCTCGTCCTCGTCCTCATCCTCCTCATCCTGTCGCTTTTGCTCCAGGTACGCCGCTTTCTCTGACGCGTCCATGCTTGCAATCCACTCCTCGACACGCGCCTTTTCGAGGGCGCGTTGTTCTTCGGTTTTATCCTTGAATAATCTATACCCAATGGCCTTGCAGATTCTGTCATAGCCAGCTGAGCAGCAGATACTGTCCATCAGGTCGCCCCATCCAGCAGCATACTTGAGGACTGTCTCTAGGTTGGGGTAATGCTCGGTGTCAAGACGACCCTCTTGCTTCAAGGCGCGAAGAACAGCGACCAGTAGGGAGCCGTATGCCTGGTTAGTGATCTGCACACGCTCTCCGTCATCGCATTCTAGTACAGAGATGAGTTTGACGCGTCGTCATGCATCACAGAGCGACGTACGAGGCCAGCTGTCCTCAAGGTCAAAGAAAAAGGTCAGGGCTGCGAGGTGGATGAATGCTTCGTCCCAGGCCTTGTGTTTCACTTTGGAGTTGATTTTGCTGAGCATACTGTCCACGCGGCTGAGGAGGGCATACGCGGTGGAGTCTACGCGTTGTTAACTTTACGACCGGCGCGAACAAAAAGCAGCACGCACCATTATAGCCAAACATGCCCCTGTTGCCCGATTGCCTGAGCAGGTCGAGTAAAAGCGCCTCGCTCTTCTCGGACATGAACATCTTTTCGTTAAAGAACGTGTATCCCTTGGGAATGGAAGGCGCCTGCATGTTGAATAAACGAAAAAGTATGTATCGGGCGACGATGATTACTGACCATAATTGAATGAAGATCGTGAGATGGATATGTCAGTGGCAGAGAGTGGTTGTTGGGCAACTCTGTCGGTGGCTCAAGTCAAAAGTGGACAAGTCACGCGACCTGTGACTAGACGCGTCTGTCACTGTGGCGCAAGATCACAATTTGTTTACGGACCTCGTACGTAGTTGTAATGTGAACAAGTAATATAGTGTTGGTGGTAGATACAAAGAATGCAATCACAGTCTACATAATTTATCAAATGCAAACAAGAAACTTGTCCGAGCGCTGGTTACTTCTTCCTAAACAGCCCCAAAGAGTGCTGTCCTCCACACGAGACTTTGACAGCTGCCCATGCGCCACCTTCACGACGAACGACGACGCGAGGTGTCTTAACCTCAACATCCGTCACACCAAGCTCCCCTTGTGTCCCCTGGCCCCAACAGTACATCGCTCCGTCTTTTGTCACTGCCAGATTGTTGTGCACGCCCGTCGAGATGTGTATGACGGGATCATCATCTTCATCATCTGGAAAAGGGATATGAACGGGTTCTGGAAGAAAGTCGCCATGCTCCGCGTTCTGTAACGCTTCATCGGGAAGACCCAACTGTCCAGCATTACACCGTCCGCATGCATAGACCTTGCCGTTGGACGTCAAGAACAAGGTATGATGTTCTCCCCCAACAATCTGTACAACAGTGGCACCGCCGAGGTCTTGGGCGCTTAACCGCCGAACTTTTTTGGGCAGTTGAACCTGCGCGTCGTCCTCCGTTTCATACCCAGTACCAAGCTGTCCCATCGTATTCAATCCCCATCCCCAGACATCGCCGTCATCATCAACAGCGAATGAGTGGTAAACACCGGCTCCGATGACCTTGCCTTTCCGGCCACGCGTAGCAAGGGTGACTTTTTCGGGCACAGTGCCGTGAATTTTGCGGCGCTCAAGAACCTTGCGACCCAGTTGAGCTTGTTCCCCAGCTCCCCAGGTGAAAATGTTGCCATGCGTAGTCAAAACGACGAGATGGTTGCCGCCAGATACAATGGACGAAACCTTTTCGGTGTCGCCGGGTTTATGGCTAAGATTCATCATGATGGGTACAGGGATAAATTGGTGGCGCAATCCATTGGAAAATCCAAGGGAGCCTTCATTAACCTAACGAAATATTAGACAAGGGAAGATGCTATAACGTTGATAAACTCACGCGGAATGAACCCCATACGCGCAATTCACCTTCCGAACTAACGGCAGCACAGATGCTGTCACCGGCGGTCACTTGTACCGCGCGAAAGTTCTCATCTTTCAGAGATTGGAGCGGATGAGGGGTCGCTGTTAACTCGTCGATATCGAGAAAAGAGCCAGGGTTTTCGGGATCCGGAACCTCCTGAGTGATCCGGCCCAATGCGGCATCGTCGTTGAGTCCGCAGGACCATATCTAAAGGTGAGGATGAGTAACATAATAACGAACGTGTTGGATGAACATACAGTTCCACTTTCGTCGACGAAGAGACTGTGCATCCCACCGGCGGCTAGCGTCTCGAGGCCAGCACCCTCTGAGCCAAAAGCGCCATCTTGCATCTGCTGTTCCGCCCATGGATGCCTTCTTGGTTTATCGAGTTCACCAAGAACATTGGGACCCATGCCAAACTGACCAAAGTTGCCAGCACCCCATGCGAAAAGCTGGAGACCAGGGCGAGTGTGTTCGGGGGGAGTGGGAAGGGGATTGAGATATGGCTTGAGCTGTGTTTCGACCTTTGCGCGAGGCTTCTTTACAGCAGCAGCACGAGATTTTTTTGGTTCGTTGGCGGCGGCTGGATCAACATTCTGTTCCTCGCTTTTGCTACGCTTGGTGGCAGGGACATCATCTCTTTCCGGAGATGCTGCACGTTTTTTCGTGGCCGCTGCTTTGGATCGGGGGGCCGCCTTCGTTGCTGGCGCCGCTTTCGACGCGGGTTTGGCTGATGCTGCTCTTGTAGATCGACGAGGAGGTTGTGTCGACATTAGATAGAGAAAATCGGAGAAAAGGAAATAATAGTGGGTGGCTCCGGGATGACTAGATGATGGTAAGAGGAAAAGTCGGCCTGCACCTGGAGGTGGACCAGACAAATCAAAAGTCAACGGCGTTTATGACGGCGTGACCTCACGTGACAGACGCGTTTCAACTTTCAAGTTTCAACGGTTCTCTCAACCGCCAGTTGGGCAGTCCTGTTCAAAGTCTAGCCATTTGATCAATTCGTCTCTTGACAGCTCCATGCCGTATTCTGTTCGTGATCTGATGCTACTAGTCGTGGGATGTGTCCCAGCTCTGCCGGCACTCCCGGTATTGCGATTTCAACCCTTTTTTCTGTACTAACTAGCGACGACAGATATCATTCGCATGCAATGAACGGAGTCCTTCTGTAATCAGCACCCACAAAGTATGTTGAAACTAACGCATGGGCTGATCATCACCATTTGTCCAAGTTCTCTTCGCTTTGCTGCGCGTCGTAACCTCGCTAAACGTCTACATTCTTAAGGGAATCTGACGTGTTCTCGTGCGCAGCAGAACATGCTTATGGCGAGGCTATGTTCGTCGACTCGACTTCTCAAGTGTACTAGGAATTCCTGTGTAAAACCTGATCGGCGGAAACTGCAGGCTACCACCACTGAGAGGATAAAAACGGCTATACCCTGTGTACAACCTTTACTTCGGGGAACGGGGAATGCACTCCATATGCTTCGACCTTATCGACAGACTGTATACTTGTCCTCCGCTGTTGGGGAAGAGCAATAGCTGTATCCCAGATGACCCTTCTTCACCTGGCTTTTCCTTATTTACGTGGATGACTCGTGTTGCTGTGTCTGTCAACGTCACCATTTTTTCTGGAGAACTTGCCCTTTCCCCATTTGTCCCCGTGGGCATGCGTCGGTTTGCTGTACTATGGGCGATGTTCTTGTTCTCGAAGCGGATAGCCCTCGATTCTTTGTACGTTTCTGGTACAGTGTCTGCATCTGTTTGGTCGAGGTGGTCCTATAGAAAGGAGTGGATGAGATTTGGCTTTCCTGACTCCCTCACCCCCCGTCTCCGTATCACGAGAAAACCCCATCATGACCTCCGCATCCTGGAAGGCCATACATAAACGGATCTCTCGGCTCTAAGATCGCTTCCATTCAATGGAATTAGTTGTGTTTGCCTATCTTGACAATGCCTGTCATCGTCTAGCCAGTTCACCGTGTTGATCTCACGAAGCGTAGTATATCATTCGGCGGGATTGCAATCATTTCCTCCCCTGGAATTTCAATTTTGAGCCTTGAACCGAGGCTCACCCGGTGAGCAATACTTAAGGCTTCTCCCTGTATTCTATCTCTCATTTTCAGTATGGCCTCGCATTTTGTCTCTTCCACCATGGTCCAGGCCATCCTTTATATTTCTTACGCAGCACCACCACAGCACGCACAACCCTTAATAGCTGCTTCGCTTTCCCAATACTGCCCTGCCTCATTGGAGACCTTAGCTCTCTCCATTGGTCCGTTGTACACGACCGCAGACTTCCACTTTGTCGTTGGAGTTTTTGGACATGTGGAAGCCCGCTGTCCGCGTCTTAGGCGCATACAGATCCAACTGCGTGACATGACCAACTCGGAGTGGGCTATAGCGACATCCGTTGTAGGGCAGCTCTCCCGTCATTTCCACGGAATTTTTGGACTCGATGTACATGTCGGCATTCGGATCGTCCTGGAAGCCACTTTGAACCGTGATTCGAGTTCCATTTCACTTCCAGCTGATGCCTTGAATGAAGCATCTGTGGCCACTGTGCTTACATGCCCTTCTTTGCGCTCCTTCACCATTCTGCCACCGAGCGACTTATTCAATTTCGATAGCAGGCGGCAAGAGGCTGCATCAGCCCTGGCGCGAAATAGCGTCTTCTTCCCTCACGTTCGAAAAATGGTGCTTCCATTTGAATTCAAGACTTACCTTCATTCAATCTTGACGTGGATGAGCACCCATGTGCCCCAATGCACAGAGTTGGAGTTCACTGCAGCCCATGGCTCCACATTCGCTGAATACGACGATCCTGTATTCCACCAGAGCCTATACGCGGGCCTGTTCAGTCTGCGAACTCGCCAATTAGAAATAGTCACATTCCCCTTCTACCAGTATGTCTCCTCGACGACCAATAAAGCGACTGGGGAACCTAGCCGGGGACAAGAGGTGCGTCAATATCTTGGTCCCCACACCAGGCTGGCAGTTGCTCGTGGGCGTCGAATGTAGTGACTGCGAACATACATGCGTTGAACCATTTGTATCAGTAGCATTTCTTCTCTCTAATCACTGTAACACTTAACCTAAGTAGAAACGAAGAGATTTTCGTTTGCTTCGACACCAACATGAAGTCTGAGTGAAAACATAGGCTCACGTTGCGTTCAGCCACGTCGAACTTGAAATCGACGGCGACGGAGCTGGACATCCGAAGCCACGTGGCGACAAGGTTCCTCTCCGATAACCGATACTGGTCGTTCTGTTCTCCGCGCTGATGTGTCGCTGAGGACGATATGATTATACCAAGGGCTCTGTCATATTCTGTTGGTACACGTCGCTGAAGCCATCTGCACCGTCCTCCTCATTCGCTACGCCTTAGACCCGCAGAATGTACCACGCATCGAGATACGGGCCGTACCCCCCGATACAAGGCTCAACAACAACTGAAGAGCAAGTGGGATGAACTCTTTTCTGATATCACGCTCATGCCTACTCAAGGTTTACGGTCTTCAATCCTGCCAACGGACACGAACTCTGCAAGTGAGTCCTCATCACTTCGCGCTTTTCTCAAAACTAACACGTTCCCATAGAGTGACGACCGCATCTCAATCTGATGTCGAAGCCGCGATACAACGCGCTCAATCCGTGTTCGAGTCTGGTGTATGGTCCAAATCATCTACGTTCTCGCGCGCCAAGGTCCTGACCAGCCTTGCCCGGATACTGGAGAAGCGTTTACCGGAAATGACCACTATTGAATCTATGCAAACGGGACGTACATTGCGCGAGATGCGCGCGCAGCTGGGTCGGTTACCGGAATGGATGTAAGTTCGTATGTAAATCAATATACGCCAAGTTGACCTCGTTTCAGTGACTATTACGCCGCTCTGTTGCGTACCAATCAAGGCTATGTAGCTCCAACCCAAGGCACCCTGTTGAACTACGTGCAACGCGTGCCTCTCGGTGTTGTGGCGCAAATCACTGTCAGTACTTGCCTCCACATTTATCGTGACACGCTTTGAAAAGTGTTCTGTTTTAGCCCTTCAACCATCCGCTTCTTATCGCCATAAAGAAGATTGCTCCAGCGCTTGCTGCTGGTAACAGCGTTATTGTCAAGCCATCTGAAGTATTTCGCAAGACAATTATTCTCTCGCTATTGATTTCTCATTGCTTGTGCAGTGGGCGCCGATAACCGTCCTCGAGTTTGGAAAGATGGCAGAGGAAGCCGGAGGTGAGGGCGCTCATTTCACCTTTGGAGTCCGCATTGAGAATAATCTGCAGTACCACCCGGTGTCCTCACGGTTCTTCCTGGTTTCGGCGCAACGACTGGCAAAGCTATCATCAGCGATCCCCGTATTCGTAAAGTGGATGTTACCGTAAGATACCTGTTCCTCTATCTACTACATGTTCCCGATACATTCAGGCCGGAACGCAAACTGGGCGCGTCATGGGAAGTATCGTGGGGTCAAACCTTGCAGCCTTCACTGCAGAATTGGGCGGAAAGGTGTGTTTGACTTGAAGATCGGACATACATGCTCATCAGAGCTGCAGGCACCCATCGTCGTGTTTGATGATGCCGATCTTGTATCCGCCGTTAATGGTGCCGCATTCGCGTCCTTTGTTGCGTCTGGCCAAACTTGCGTTTCTGGGACGCGTTTGATTGTTCAAGAAGGCATATACGACGCATTCATGGAGGCGTTTCTTGCCAAAGTGGAGAGTATACGGACAAGGATGGGTGATCGTCAGTCTTTTTCTGTGCAGCGCATTTTCGAGGTGTTCAGGTATTTCTTCGCAGCTCTCAATCCGAAATCAACGATGGGCACAGTCATATCTCCTCAAAGTTTGACTCGTATCGAAGGTATGATGTCGAGAACAAAAGGCAAAGTCGTCACTGGTGGCCAAAGGATGACCGGAGTATCGAAGCTCGATGGATGCGACTTTTCCCAAGGATCTTTCTTCCCGCCAACCGTCGTTACAGAACTTGAGATAACCGATGAGCTATGGGTGGAAGAGGTGTTTGGACCCGTTGTCGTTGTTAAGAAGTTTTCGGTGTGTACCCGTCCACGATCCTGCGCTCTCATTCTGAGTGTTTTATAGGATGAAGCTGAGGGTGTTGCCCTAGCCAATGCTTGCAAGTACGGTCTCGGAGCTGGCATATGGACTTCTGGACTGTCGAGAGCGCATCGAGTTGCAGCTGAGATTGAAGCCGGGCTTTGCTGGGTCAACACTCATCATCGTAATGACCCCAGCTCGCCATGGTGAGTCGCATTTTGAGGAACCATGTTACGTTTGTGATAAGATGTCTCTAGGGGCGGGATGAAGGAAAGCGGGATAGGTCGCGAAAACGGGCTGGAAGCATTTGAATCATGTTAGTATTCTCTCGACCTTCATGATTTGAGCTGACACTACGGGTAGATTCGCAAAGCAAATCAACGATAGTCAACGTAGCACCTGCAGAGACCACTCGCACCGTTGATGACTGGTTCGCGGATGACGGAGAGGGAAAACGCTACGGTTAGAGCAATGAATGTTCCATTAAATGTTATACAATATTTTGCTGTGGAGTGGTGTATGAGACTTTAACTTGCGGCTTTCACTGCTTCGTGGGCAACCGGTGAAGTTTGCTAGAGGTAACATTAGTATCAGAGTATCCTGTTTGAAGTAAGAACGCACTTGGCCAAGCTCAACCGGTGCTTCGTCGACAAAGTCTGGGACCTTGTTCATGTCGGCGAGATATGAGGCCTCCTCCTCCTCCGCCTCGAACTGCAGAGCATCTAATTCTGGATGGAGTTTAAGCCACAATCCTTGCTGTGACGGACAAGACGCGTACCAGCCTCCAAGTCCGCCTCGTCGAGCTCGTCCGGAACAGCATACGACCGCCCAAGGGACTCCTGAATCTCATTTGCCTGCTCTAATAGATCCTCCATCTCAAAATGTATATCCTGTCGAAACGTCAGTACTGATCCCCGCTTAGATTGATACCCAGAGACACACCTCAATTTTGTCAATGTCGATCTTGCCGTACTGTTTCTTTATCTCCTTGTTCGCGACCTTCATCGCCTCGACGGTGGCCATCGTGTTGCGCAGGTTCTCCGTCGTGAGCGCAGCCGACTCCATGTTGAATGTCTGCTGGGCGAGCTGGTTGATCTGCGCCTCGTACATCTTCTTCTGCTTCAGAGTGCGCAGGGCGCGTTGTTGTATCGCATTCTGGATTCAAATTCCGGTATATGAATGAAAGAGCGTTTACTGGGGCGCACCTTGCCCGGACCCGGTCGCAGCTTGCTCATCTGGTCCTTATACCGTCCCAGCTCAGCATCGAGCTTCTTGATCTTGACTTCGATGGACTCCATTCGCGCGTCTGTCTGTGGATATCGCAGGTCATTTTCGACAGCCTCGACTTGGGCAGAGGACAACACTCGCCGAGTTGATAGCATCTTGCAATGAGGGTGCCGGTTTCTTGCTCGACGACGAGCCGAATATTCTGTTCATTGCTGAGATATGCGTGAATGCCACGAAAGTGTTGAAGGTTGTTAGTCACCGTGTAGGCTGCGCAGTGAAGGTTTGGGACAAGTGGTGATTGCCACTTTGGGCGATCGCCGTACAGATCAAGGAAACTGAAGTAGATTCGAGTAAGTTACAATACAATATGTAATGAGTGTTTTAATGCAATGTTAGAATACAAATGTTGTCATGATCCCAAGAGAAATTAATTGCCTGTCCTATGCTACGATAAGAATCCACGAAGCGCGCCTCCGACATTCAAAACATCCAAACTACAAAGATGATCAGCATCCGACGCTCATACACAGAAAAAGTTACTCACAGGAATGTATCATGACCCCATACGCCGCCAAGCTCATAATACACAACCTGGTCGTTGCCAGCCATTCGTAAGGCGTCAGCTACCTCTCGCTGCTGTTCTACAGTGAACAAGATATCACTCTGTACTCCCAAAACGAGAACGGGAATCTTGGCAAGGGGTTTCATTCCTTTCGCAAGCGAGTTGAGATATGGCGGCGGATGAGTCGGCGGAGGATGCGACTTTGAATGTGAAGTCTTATGCATTGGGGCATCGGAGAGGTAATCAGAGTCTTTTAGTATAGGCTGCAACTGCAAGCCTTTGAGCGCATCCTCCGTCATGTCAAAGAGATCCATGGCTTTGGAGATGTAGATGAGGGAGTTGGCGTCATATTTCAAGCAAAATTGTTCGCCCTAGAAGAATGTTGAGCTACGCTCTACCAGTAGCCGGGACAAACAAACCTGGTGGTCAAGATAGGTTTCAATTAAGAAATCGGGGCATAATGCAGGTTGACGAGGCCCGCTCTGACTTGGTTGGGAATCGCGTAATGTTTTGAGCTGACGTCCGAATCGCTGATCCCATTCAGGTCCTGAGCGATACGTTATAGTGGCGATTTCTTGAATTGGTGTCAGTCACGTCAACTACGCGCCATAACTTGACGTACGTCTTGCGAGTTTCATTCCCGTGTGAGGCGGCGAGCCGTCATAATAAAAGCCATGATTCCAGTTTGGATCTGCCATCAGGACTGACATCGTGTTAGGACGGCACGCGGAAGCAGCAAACAGAGGGCACATACCGCTTCGTTGAGCATATCGCATGGCCACAGCCGACGGAGAACTTCGGGCTGTGCCGCTTATACTGACAACCTTTGCAACTCGTTCTGGATGAAGCCATCCGGCAGCCAAACTCTGCATTGCACCCATGGAACATCCGACGCTCGCGTACAATTTATCGATGCCGAGATGATCGAGCAAATAGAATTGAGCACGAACCATGTCAAAGACGGACAGGATAGGGAAATTGGTGGCGTAGTGTCGCCCGGTTGTCGGGTCTATTGAGGAGGGACCGGTCGATCCATAGCATCCACCGAGGACGTTGGTGCATATTACGAAGAATTGATTGGTGTCTAGGGCTTTTCCTGGCCCGATGAACTTTTCCCACCAGCCCTCGGTCGGATTCAGCGCTGTCGATGCCGCGTGCGAAGAGGCGGAAAGGCCCGTGTGAAGCAAGATAACGTTGTCCTTTGCCGGTGAAAGGGATCCCCAGGTTTCGTATGCAACGTCAAATGAATGCAGCGATGAACCGTATGCTAACGGCATGGGAGATGCATGGTGGTAGACCGTGTAAGTAGTGGGATTTGGACGCGCGTAAGGGGGTTCTGGCCCAGATTCACACTCCTCATCTTGGAGGACAGTCTTTGGTGCAGAGGATATTTTACGACGAAGCTGAGACTCCCTCTGAGCATGAGCATCGACACAGGGAAAGTGAGGTCGGCCCGTAGATATGGAGCGGAAGTAGCGGGCTCTGCAAGGAATTGCGAGTCTGAGGGCGCGTGCCTTGAGGAAAGACATGGTTAAAGATGCAGTCAGCCATTTTGCTTCTTCGGCGTTGCAATGTTCGTGCAAAGAATGGCGTGCTCCTGATCGATCGCGTCGGTGGATAAGGTTTAATGTCAATATTTAATTTGTTTATTGAGATTAAATTGATAAATTAATGACATGGACTGGTAAGGAGTTGCTAGTCTCGTTCGTCGTTGTAGTGGTCGTCGGGTGATGAAGATGTTGAGCACGATACCCGATCGGCGCAGCGTCGAATATGCGCCTAGTCTGTCGTCCATCGCAGCATCAACGAGCTCACCTTCTACAGCAGACGCTAGCCCTCGTCTTGATTCCGTTCTTACCTTATCAACACAGGCAACATCGTCCACAAACCACCGACATGCACCGCGACGAAGCCTGAGTCTGTTGGGCAAGATGCCAAAGGACGTGAGTAGTCGCGGCCCGAGTTCACGGTTTACAATGTGCCTAATCAACACGTGTTGGACTTGTTTTTCTAGTTTTCGTCACTACTTCGTTCGCATAGCTCGACAAGGCGGAATAGTGCCATTTTCCAGGTCAAAGCGTTATCTCTCGCCGACAGACACGTCGTGCTCATCGTCTTACCCAGTCTGATCCTCCTTTCTATGCCGATGAGCACCCGTACGACCGTACGATCACCGCTAAAGACATGTATGCCTCCCGCAAGGACGACGAACGACAGACTAGAAAACAGAAACCGGAGAGTAGAGTCCGTCTTGTCTCCTTCTTTATCCACCATGTCTGACTGTTCTTCAGTTTTATAGCTTTCTAACGCGCTCACGATCCCGTTCCCGTCCAAAAAACGACCCGGCACTCGACCATGAATCCATCGTTCCGGAACTTGCTCGCGACTATGGCTCCCATTCCCGACAGTCAAGTGCTTCTATACGAGAGAAGAGCCATGGCGACAAACCCACTATTATCACTGCAAGTCGCCCACTCTCCACAACAACAACCGCAACGAATACAACCATCATGCCCCCGACACCAAAGGCAAGGCGAACCGCTGCTCCACTCGTTGACGTACCGCTACCCGCACACCCGAACGAGAATACCTCGCGACCTTCCACCCCAAAGGTACCGTCAAATACCCGAAAGAAACTCCATAATATCTTTGGGATCCCTTTGTCTGGTCCTCGCAAGTCGAATTCCCGGAAATCTTCCATCAGTAGCACACGTACTGGCACACCTGATCCGCTAGTTGCGAACCACGCACCCCCTCTCCCAGCCACTTCTAAGCATGCTTCTAGTCACGACCCAATACCATCTCCCCCTCGCAGGTCCAAGATTCCTGTGCCTTTGGACATTGTACGCCCCGTATCACCTTCCCTGGGATCGCGCTCGAGGCAAGCCACTGTCGACTCGCTCGAGTCATCGACATCCACCTCTCCCTCCACATCTTCTAAACGCGATCACAATTTCAAGTCTCAGAAGCTCTTCCTCGGTGAGCGAAATGACTTGTTTCCTTTCACCCTCTGAAAGACTGACCCGAGAAATAGCCCGCATTCCCACTTCATCACCCACCTCATCTCACTTTGACGACCGACCGGCCATGTCATCCGGAGCGCCACTGACAGTTTCCGGCCCACATAAGCACAGACGCACGTACACCAGTCACTCTGATACGTTGCCAGTTACTCCCAACACCGCCTCTACCCCAATACATCGTAATGTGCATGCACCGCAACCCCGTCGCCCAGATGATGGTAACACCGTGATAAGTGGCGTACCAAGAATAACGCATACTCCGGCGACTCCCCAGCGGCCAGAAACAACTCCTCCTCGGCTTAGTCAAAGGAAGAACTCATTAGACTCGTCGCGTCGACATCGCGAAATGTCCGTTGTAGACGAGGAACGCTCAATGTTGGATGTAGAGTTGGACAGAGGTAAACGGAGAGGCGACACGTCACGACAAGGTCACCATTCAGTGGTTCCCAAGATCAAGTCGAACGTCCGGTCAACACGCCATGGTTCCTTTGACTTTGAGCGGCCTGGTTGGGGGACTGGAAGCATCGTTCGTAGTCCGAGTGGTAATTCTACCAGCACAGCGGCAACGGGACCCAAAGGGAGCGGAAGCGGGGAGACTCTACCTCAGGCGGCCAGGAGCGGAGAGATATCGGGTAAAGGGAAGATGAAGGAGATGTCAACTTCGGACGTTCTGAAGCGGCGAGGTTCTCACCGGACTGTGCCTACACCAATACCGCCATTAGAGCCCGATCATACTGGTGCTTCAGCCTCTACAACACACAGCAAGTCAACAACCGGCACCAATGGTCAGAGCTCAAGTCTTGGGAGGAACACTGGGAAACGCATGCTTGGGCGTGGTGTTGCCAAATTGGTTGGCATCCCGCATGGTCCCTTCTCATTTGAACCACCTGTTCCGTCTCCCACTGTCAGCACGAGTACACACGCAAGTGGAGTGAGTGATCACGAGAAGGAGACAGACGAGCGAGGGAAAGTGGAACGAAGGAGGAAGCGGCGGGAGGTGATGCGGGAGGAAGCAGAAGGTCGCGAGAAGGCTGCCCGGCGTGCAGAGTCCAAACCAGCACCCATACCGACAAATGTTGGGTTTCGGTCTGCTACGAAAGGGCGGTCGCTAGATCTCGGTCTGGGGTTGTCGTGGGCACCGACCAAGGTGCGGGAGGATGCGCTGCTTCCGTCCAGTACGTTTGCATTGGATAAGCGAAGCTTCAGTGCGTCTTCTCGAGTGGGGATGAGGAGGAACTGGTCGCAGGATGAGGAGGATGAGTCAAAGTTGGGGAAGGATATAGCGGATAAGTTTAGAAATGCGTTGGACGCGGATGGGTATACTACCTTCAAGCAATGTAAGTTGTCCTTTTACCTTCTGCCTTCTCCTTTGAAGGTGGAGCTGACGTGAACGTTATAGATGTACATCGATTCGATGCACAGGAGATACCCATCGACGGTCCACACGGTATTATTGCCCGAGCGAGACGGTTATTGGACAGATGTTCTAGTCTGAAGTTGACCGAGGGCCAGAAGGATCGTCTGACTGACGACCTCTTCAAGATAATACTGCAAAACGCATGATTCGCACGTATTCTTCTTTATTATGTTTACAGTTTATGACCGTTTTGATTTCGCCGACGCCACACTTGTTCTGTATCATGCCTTTACGTGTATATCTACGCTTAGCCATCGTATCCTGCCTCATCTTTAATGATCTTTGAGTAGTTACCTTTCATGCACTTGTCTGACGTTATTTTTTTGCAATGCTTTCTGTTTGGGTTGTTATGCACGCTAGTTACATCGTTATGATAGTTCGATTAATGAATTCCGTACATTGCAGTCGTGAAAGTGTCCTATATAAGATATTGTACATCATTAGATACATAGCCGGTTATGTTGCGGGGCGCAGTGCGCGCAGGCGTTCCGCAAGCTTATCGTCCTCCTCTCTGACCTTTTCCCGAGGCGCCAAATCGGGGACAGACTCGAGATCCTTGGAGGACAAGTCGTGCTGGAGCTCGATATTGGCTTCCTCGGCGGTTTGACGCATTAGTTGGTCAATCTGATCCTGTGGTGTAGAAACGGCAGTGGTAGATGACATGGCGTCCTCCATGTATGATGTCTGCACGTCGAGGTCGGCAAACTGAGTCTCAAACTTGTCCATGACAAGGGAGATCTGGGTGGATGTTAGCATAGCACTCGAGTTGGTGGCGCCGCGCCTTGACTTACTCGTTCTAGGTTCATGCTCTGCATCGCGTTGTCCATGCCCTTGACCACCGACGTCATATTCCCGGTTACTTGGCGCATGGTGACTGCAGTTTCTACTCGGCTGGCGACAGCGTCTATGCGGCTGGATAACCGGAGGAGATTGAGCGCCTCGCTCTTCTTGCGGATGGCATTGGATGCATATATGCGAGCGCCATCAGTGTTGCCTTGTTGCAGCGCCTAGATGGTCCTGTAAGACAAGCATTTCGAGAGCTTTGAACCAAGCCTGCCTTCTTTAGCCGCGATTTCTCGGAATTCTCGTCCTTCTGAGCCTTCTTGGCTTGTCGATTGAGGGATTTGGCTGTAAACTGTGGCCAAGGTCAGTCGTTGCGTGAGATTTTTGTCAGGTTTGAAGCACCTTGAGCTGGAAGAGAGTCTCTAGGGAGAGAACTTGAGAAATAGAACAAGAAGTGGATTACTGAAGCGTACTTTCAAGGTTGCTCATGGTGGAGAGAGTCAAATGTTGTCACTGCTTCGCAATTTGCAGGGGTGCACGTGGCGCGCATCCTGCAATGAACCACGACGACGGTTATTCGAGACGCGTATAGAAATCGAAATGGGACTGCTGTACTATGTCAGGTACGCTCCCTAACCGCAAATTATTCAAAATATTCACCAAAGCTAGCTATGTTGCCGTTGCAGCAGCTGTCTGTTTTGTTATAATGTCACTTGGTGAGCCAGGATCCTGCGGACCAGACTCGATGTTTACAAAGAATCAGCAAGCGGGCTACTTTATGTCTCCGAACTCATTGAAGAACACGCAAAGGTCGCTAAATACTATGGACAGCGCGGCATTTATGTGAGCCACGTCTGTCTCTCTGTTGGCTATATCCTTATTCTTTCATAGGCAATTATCGTCTTGCATGTTATCCTCTGCATCTCAGACTCCCTACCCGTTACTCTGACCATGTTTTCCATCATATGCCACGTTCTCTATCTGCAAAACTTCTCCCATACGTGGCCCCTCATCTCCCTCACATCCCC